>OY757941.1:60754604-60929604 GCA_963585895.1 Sepioteuthis lessoniana
TTTTCTTTTTTTGTTGCAGACCATCTACTAGTTAGCCAGTTGTGTACAAATCCCAAGAGCGATAGGAGCCTTCTATCATGTCTGAAAGTGACACAATGTTCAACGAGCGAGATCAGAGATGCGCAACTGTACAAATCATACTCTTTACCGATCGAAGTTATGACAACAGGACCCTCAAAATGCAAATCTGGATTGCTGCAAATAACAGGGATGTGCCCAGGGTGATAAAAGCAAAGTTTACGGCTACGGTTATGGTCGTTGGTGTGGTTTCAAGTGAGGGCCACACATGCCACCTCACATCTTCGAAGTCGGCTTGAAAGTCAACATCAAAGTATACCTGGATGTGCTGAAGAGTGTGGTGATCCCCTGGTGCAATCAGGTGGCCGGTGGCAGACCCTGGGTATGACATCAGGACTCGGCGCCGGCCCACAAGTCCAAAGAGACCTAGGCTTAACTTCAGAAGGAGTGCTACGACTTTGTACCCTTCTCTCACTGGCCCCCCTCCGCCCCCGACCTGAACCCACTGGACTACTTCGTTTGTTCATACGTCGAGAACATCACCAACATGACCTCCCACAACGCCAAAGCCAGCCTTATCACCGCCATCCGCTGAGTATTCGCCCAGCTCCCGCCGGCGCTTGTGGAAAAGGCATGCTCCCTGTTCCGGATCCGTATCGAGGCAGTGATTGAGGCTGAAGGCGGCTACATTAAATTGATGTCACCTCTACTACATAATCAAGTTACCTGAATTGATTGTTTCAATAAAAGTTTAAAAAAAAAGCTGTAATGTTGTTTTCTTTAGGACGACCATTTTATCGTTCCACCCTGTACATTATGTTAAGCTTAGTAAATGACGGCTTAATTCCAAATTTTCAGGCCGAGGTTGTTTGCATTTGAGGTAGCGCTAATACCACTGGGAAAGGTATGTATTCAAATAATCTCTATCCACTAATGGGTAATATAATAGGACAGGTTGGACTCTTCAGTCTTGGTGTAGCAGCCCAAGAGAAAGAAAACTTTAAACTCCGTTTAAAAATAAGCAAGTGTCACATCCTGCTTGTGTGGAAGGGTTGTGTAATTACATATTTCTGGATGTGCTGCATCTCATTGATCTTTGATTTTTGTTCTCCAGCCTTTTGACTTTCTTTTGATAGGGATTGTATCCTCTTCCTACTTAATCTCCTCAACACACGTTGTATAATTTGGTGATGAGATCACAACAGTAATACAATTCATATACAAATACTTATGCAAATACAGGCGGACTCTGTTGTTTCGGACACGAACGGTAAATTAATTGCTGGCTTCCGGCCATGGCGGCACGAGGAAAGAGACACAATTCTTAAAAGTCTTTGCTAACCATACTATGATGACCCAACCCCATAGCGCAGCGCATCTTGTGATGTTTAAGATCCCTCTCGGTAGAGAAATGAAAAACCCAACTACATCTTTCAACGGTCAAAATCCAACCCTCCTTTCAACGGTCAAAATCCAACTGAAGTTTTTTAAAAATCTCCAATCCGCAGCATGAAAAACAAGATTAGATTTTATTTGATAAGTATTGTTAAATTCATTCCTGTAGTGTGAAAACTTTTGCTGGAACATTTTGATTATATTTGTCTCGTCTAAAATAAATACATGGATAAATAAAAAAGACATATATTTTTTTGGAAGTAATTATCTCTTGCTTAACAATCAGAATATATCTTTCAACTTAGGGAAAAAAGAAGTAGGATTATATATGGTTTTTGACAGGATGTCCAATTTACATAATATATTATGTGTCGAAGCGATCTTCGACTTTCCGACATGCATTTATGTGAGTTATCTTTCCCTTGCTTTTGTTTTTAATATTCTCTTAGAAGAAGAATTGGAAGAAAAGGAAAATTCTTTATAGAAGTATCAATAATATGAACAACATTTCCAAGTTGTCATATTTGTAGGTACCTGAACATGAAGTGAATTTGTTTGGAAAAAAAATAGCAATCCACCACTGATTTCATAATCAGGTATTGGTATTTTGTTGTTTAAAGGTTTGAATATTAAATTAATTTGAAGTGAGGTCTTGTCGTTAATCTGTTTTGGAGAATATTTATCATACTCCGTTCAGTCTTTTCCGAAAATTACAATATTATATAGGTTAAGGCAAGAATTACAAAGATTCATCTTATTGACAAATTTCTCAGTAACATTCTGAATGTTTGCCAAAAAACTGGTAAGACTAAATTATATTCGTGTGAAATCGTGTTGATGTCCGTGATTCTAAAAAGCAGACGTCATCACCATTTCGTGTCACCAGCAGAGATCTCCCTGACCCTCTCTCGCCACCCATCTCTATCGTCCATCGCTCCTGAGATGTCTTCAAGGCTATATCCTGTATCGGCACACAGCTGTTGTATATAGGTTCTAACTGGTCGTCCTGTCTTTGCTCGTCCATGTGATGGGATCCATCGAGTATGTCGCTTATGAGTTCGTCCCTACTTCTCCAGCAATGTCCCGTATGTCTGGTTCATCTAACTTGGATATTTTTTGTGATGGGAGGTAGGTGGCCGTATAGCTGCTGTTTTGTGGTGTGTTGCTTCCAGGACTTGTTCAATATTGCTCGCAGCATTCTTGTGTTGTCACAGTCAAGCTTTTTCTCCATATGTTTACTAAGCGTCCATGTCGTGCATCTATATACCTGTATCGACACGACTGCTGCTTGAAAAAAAAACTGCATTTCATTTTATCAGTCAGGTCTAACTTCCATATGACCGATTGCCAATCGATAGCTCTCCATGCCTTTGCTAGTCATGTGTTGATGTCTGGCTTGTTTGATGGGACACTGCTTCCTAGGTAGGTGAACTTGTCCACTAGTTTCAGAGAACTACCATTTAATGCGAAGATGTCGCCTCTTTGATTAAAACACATGTATTTTGTCTTGTCTGTGTTGTCATGGAGGCCTATGCCAGCAACTGTTCGTTCCAATCTATGTTGCAGGGTTTCGGCTTGGGCGGGTGTATTTGCCAGTAGTGCTATATCATCAGCGCAGTCCGCGCCTGTAATTGTTTGTGTGGAGTACCTTCTGCTTCTTTCCTTTGCCAGCTTGAAACCGTTATCTTTCATTTTATCAATAGATTTTCTAAGCACGTAGTCTAGGCAGATGATAAACAGGTATGGGGCTAATGTGTTTCCTTGCAGCACACCTGCTACAATGTCGAAGTAGTCTCTGTCTCTATCTGGAGAGCGGAGTTTTACTTTCGTGTTCCTATAAAGCATCATTAGGGCTGCGACGGTTTCTTTGAGTAGGCCGTAGGCGAGTAGCATTTGCTCCATCTTCCCTCTGTGTATGGAATCAAATGTCTTGGACAAATCGACCTCTAGCTTTTTGCACGTACACCATCAAGAATTCGACAGATAGTCAAGATTTGTGATGTCGTGGGTCGTTTTGTCCGAAAGCCATTTTGTTTCTTCCTAACTATCTTCCCAATTTTGGTTTTTATGCAGTTGTCTTGTAGAGCATTGCAGATCTTGGCCGCTAAGGAAGTAAGGGTTATACCTAAGTAGTTCATGGCTATTTCGAGGTCACCCTTCTTAGGGAAGGGGAGGATGCATCCCTTTGTCCATCTGTCTATAGTGTTTTGGTAATATAAAAGCATTACAGTGTCGAAGCAGTAAAAAATAAGCAATAAAATCTTTGTTTTGCTCAAAAAGCAGGTTTTAATAATAGACAATCTTTAGATCGATTCAGGAAAAGAAAAAAAAAAAAAAAAGACAAAAAGATAGATTTCTAAATTATTGACCAAGCTTTCGATATGCATCAAGTTCTGTATACCTACTGACTATATCAATAGTAGCGCTCGTGCTGTAGCAGTTATCGTGGAAACGGTGATTGAAGTTCAAATCCTGAACAAGGCTGTTTGAATTTCACATGGCGTTATTATCCTTGGGAAAGAGATAAATACGACTATTCTGGAGGTGCCCGTGGTGTAATGGTTATCGTCGTAGGAAATGGACACGGCGACACGAGTTCAAATCCAGGACGAGACTGATAGCATTTCACATAGCACTAATACCCTTGGGAAAGGTATGAATCCAATTATTCTCCCTCCACCTATGGGTAAATAGTAGGGCAGACTGGGTTCTTCAGCTTTGGTGAGGCAACTAGTCTAGGAGAAGGAAAACTTTGAATTCAAACCCATTTAAACTCCGCTTAAAAACTGACCTTGCGTCATATCCTGCCCGAGCGGATGGGTTGGGTAAATATGATAAATACGACTATTCTTCTTCTTGATATAGGTAAATAATAAGGCATCCTGAGGTCTTTAACTTAGGCATGAGAACCGGTCCGAAAGGCGACAAGCTCTGTTAAACTCTGCTCAAAAATTGACCTTATATCGCATCCTATTCTTGTGGACGGGACTGGGTTAATACACTCTGAAAATATTAAAATCATCTGCCCACAGGTTATAATGACAGATTCGTCTTTCACTTTCAACTTGTACACGTCAATGAAATGAACTCAGCTCAATTACTTTACAACAAGTGTGGAAGGTATTAAGGAGATCTTGTTACATCTAGTCATACATTTGGCTTCCTGCATTTAAGTAGATGTAGCCCAACTTATCTTGACGTTATCAAGTCAATATTCTGTCCAATGTATTAACTGCGGATGAATTACCCCCTAAAAGAAGGTGTACTGTGTATGAAACAAAACTGAGTCTGGTGATGTGTTTCCAGATTTGGTAACTTTTAGGGAATATGGAGTACCTTTTCATTACTGATAATGTCAGGTCCACTCTAATCTAGAGTGGTAGTACCTTTTAGCGTTCCATCTATCGGTTAAATAAATTTCTTTGAAAATTGTTAGCATATTACAAGAATACTTGATATCATAAAACTGTATGTAAAGATCTCTCAAAAAAACTTGACAAGAAAATAAATATAAATGTACAATTTAAGCAGTTACATAACCACTAGCAATAAAATAATTCCAGACGGGTTGATATGCCTTTAAAATCAGTAAATCCATCATATTTATATTGAAGAGAGTTATTTGAAGCAATAATTGTTTACTTATTATAATTACTTGTAACTTGAAACCATGTAACTGTTTGCAAAACAAAAGAATATTACTGAACATGAGTAATTATATGAAACGATATAATTATAACTATTAGATTGGTCATCATCATCATGTCGTACTGGTAGCACGGATATCCCTGAACCTCTCTCGCCACTTTTCCCTATCGTTCATCGCCTTAGGCAGGTCTTCTGGACAACATCCCGTATCCTCACATAGTTGCTGTGAGTGCAAATTATTTATATTAGAAAGGAATACTTGATATCATGTAAAAATCTTTAAACACCCGCACCAAAGATCGGAATATAGATGTACAGATAACGCGATTCGATAACCTCTAGTCATTAATACACCCTAGACGGGTTGACATGCCATTAAAATCAATCAATTAATCAATTATTCAGTCAAACTATAAAATTTAGTCTGAAGATCATCATTGTTCTGCGCTGAAGTAGACCTGCAATGCAAAATGTTAATAGCCGTTTTTCTGAGAGAATGATAACGGCAATATGTATTTTTAAAAATCAAGGCCAAGTATAATTTGTTATCTAATAGACCCAGCCACTGTTTGTAGGTCATCAAAGGTCATGGTTTAAAATTTCCGGCAAAGACAACTGTTGCTTTGATCGACAAGTCACAGTGAGGAGTAGATACCGGGTGGTGAGAATTAAACGGTGAGAAACACTTCCTCTTTCCACCCACACGACTTGTTGACGAGATTTATGATTGGCATACTGCATCCCCAAAAAGGAATCCATGGTATGACACTAAACAGCATCTCATATGACGCTCTAGTTCATTGGCATCATTCCCAGGACCACCATGACATGAAATATTAGGATCTCATCAGTGTGTCAAATAGGTCTATTTAAAAAGTATTACTATTAGATATGAATTGTTGATATATAGATTACCCAGTCAGCTGGAGGCTGTTGAATACACCGACTGCACCTCCGCAGAGGGGACCCCCCCAACGAGTGTCCTGGATATGACACCAAACAAACTGATGGTGAGGTTCCAGTAATGCTGGAGCTTTGGGGAATGCAGAGTACCCCTTCATTGCCATTGCTTCCACGTCCACTCTGGCCCGGAGTGGTAGCACCTGATAAGGGTCCTATCTATGGGTTAAATAGAACTAGCGACATACTTATGCTAAAGTGAATTGTTTATTTAACTGAATAGCTTGAAATGGAAATGTTTTTCACAACTAAACCGTACTTACATTTAAACTGTGTGTTTATGCTAAACTGAATTATTTGAAATAGAACTGTTTTTTGACATTTAAACTGTATTTACACTAAACTGAATTGTTATTTATAACTATTTGAATAAACTGAATAGTTTGAAATAGAAATGTTTTTTGACAATTATAACAGTATACTTATGCTAAACTGAATTGTTTGAAAAAGAACTGATAATTTACATAAACATGGATTTGGCATGAAATAACCTACAAAGGTTGATATGCCATAAAACCTAACCAACCAACCCACCAACTTGATATATAGAAATAATTACTTGAAACCATACAAATATTAGTATTTGATAATAATACTGGAAGTTATAAAACTGTGTGTAAATTATTTGTTAAGATTAATTTCTTGATAATTACTAAGTATTATCATTAGTTACTTGAAACTATATAACTATGTGCAAATAAATGATTATTAATAATAATCATTTATTTACACATAGTTATATAGTATATATTGAAATTGATAGTTATATACATAGTTATATATATATATTGAAATTAATAACGTTGAAGCTGATAATTATTAGTATTAAAAATAAATGCTTGATTTCATGAAACTATAAATTATTTGTTTAAAGAATAGTTACTAGAAGTTCTAATATGTACTAAGGATTATTATAAGTTATTGGAGACTATATAATTATGTGAAAATAAAAGAAATAAATAGTATATAGTAATGCTTAAAACCATACAACGATGTGCAAACCATGTGTTAAGAATAATTTCTTGAAGCTATAATTGTTCACTCTGGAGTAATATTAGTTACTTGAAACCATATGACTATGTGCAAACAAATGACTACTATTAAACAGAAATAATTACTTGAAAACATGTCATTGATTAAAAATGATTGGTATTGGAAAGTAAGAGTTGAAATCATAGAATTGTGTATAAATAGTTGGTATTAGATATTAGTACTTGAAACCATACAACCGTGCGCAAATTATTTGTATTAGATAAGAATACTTGATACATAATTGCGTATAAACAACTAAAATGTGTAAATGAACAATAAACACGATTCCCTAACCTGTAAGATTGAAATAACCATAGACAAACTGTCTTGCCAATAAGCTCAATTAAACGATCAGCTCTTCACCAAGGGAATGATGCGGCAGTTTACTATCTTTTCACGAGATAGAAGAAGGAAATAATGAGTGATCTAATTCGGATATCGAAGAATCTGAGATTCAACAATAAGTTCATGTGAAAATTCAGCCAGAAAAAAATTTGAAAAATAATTATACTTGGAAAGGATTCCTCCTGGAATCAAGATGACGACCAGAAAACGCACAACATGAAATTTGGCTAAAGTGAAACAGAAAATGAAGTAAATAATAATAAAAAAAGAACAGTGTTTTTTTTTTTTTTTTTATCAACCTCTTTTCATTATTCGCATCAAAGATCAAATATGTTTGATTTTTTTGCGATTAGTCTCTTCGAACTACAATCGAAATGAATATAAAAAAATATTTTATTGATTGATTGATTTTAACGGCATGAAATAACCATCCAAGACTTGTCCATACCTTGATGTTCGGGAATTGTGTACATTGCATATTTATATTTACAGTTTTGAATAGTTTCTTATGTTTTTTACCCACTTCAATGATATCAAGTATTCTTATCTAATACAAATAGTATGAACCCTTTAATCCACCTAGATATAGGTTAAATACTACCAATTCTGTTGTTCTACAAGGATGGCTTTGGCGTCAGATAACCCACGAAAGTTGATTTGTCATTAAAAAAGAAAACAAACAAAACCTTATCTAATACAAATAATTTGCAGATGTATTTGACCCAAAGAAGGAACTCAAACAGGCACTGCCACTCCAGGTCAGAGTGGATCTGGCAGTAATAGCAACAAATTCCTACTCCATATTTCTCACGCAGTAACACTTGGGATATGTATAAATCCTACTATTCTCCTTCCAGCTATAGGAAAATAGTATGTCTGGTTAGGCTCTTTAACCTTTATATGGAAATCAACCTTGGAGAAGGAAAACTGAACTCCAACCTATTAAAATATTGACCCTGTGTCTATCCTGAACCTTGACTATTGATAATTTTTGACAAAATCTGTATAATTCCACGCACTCCTTAACTGCAAACTTATGGTCTCACCATCAAGGGGAGTTTAATTCCACACCCAGAACACAGTCCACTAAGGGATCAAGTGACAACCCAACAATGTAACAAATATCTCTATACACGTTTTCATTTAACTCTAAACGAGTAGTTTGATGCAGTTTGTTATTTGATACAAGGTCAATATGACATGCACCTTTGACTAACATCTGGAAAACATAGATAAATTGATATTTTGTAGACCAGGTTTAATTTTCAGCTCAAATCTCTGCACTGGATTCTTGTATCTGAAATTACTAGAATTAGGTGAATCAATCACAAGCTGAGAAGGGGTTGTCATTGGGTCGGACTGTAGTCACAAAGGACCAACAGAAGACTCTCAGTTTTTCCTTTTGTATAATTTTGCCCTAGGAAGTATTTTCACTATTTTGAACGAGATATTTCGAATGAGAATAAAAATTATCAGCATGGAACTCACATTGTTTCTTTAGTATAACAAAATTAACTGAGGGATTGCATTTGGTTTGGTTTCTTTGTTTAATGTCATATCAATCTTTGTGGGTTATTTAATGCCAAAGCCATTCTCCTAGAGGAACAGTAGTGGTACTATTTAACCCATAGCTGGGAGGATAAGGGGGTTCATACCTTTCCCAAGGGTATTTCCCCGAAAGTGAACATAATAGCGCGACTGGAGGATGAACTCGCTTACTACGATTCCGCAATTCATCGCTTTAACTATTACACCACGAGGACACCCCCTTAGGGGTCGCGTGTTTGCAACTATTAGTAGAATAAGTATCATTTTCTATACATCTATCACTGGTCTTATGACCTAGTTTGGTCACGTTGGCGCTACTCATGTAGTGAGTCTTGAACAGAAATAACCTTACAAAGCCCATCCGTCTCCAGGTTTTGAGCACAGTTTGTTTTTTTTAGCACAGTTTTTATCGTGGTAAATGCCTTCCACCCTGATTAATGTAATAAGATGGATTATGGATTCTTTTTAGATTTTTATGACTTTAAGTAATTATTTTTCATACAAATAATTCACACATAACTAAATGGTTTGAATTATTCCTATGACATAAACAATTTGCAATCCATAATACAGATTCAAGGTTTGTTTGTTGGTTAATTGTGTTTTATGGCACGTCAACCCTTGTTGTTAATGACAAATCTTGTTTTTATATCTATATATTAAATATATATGGATCGTAAACAAATAGTTTGTAGGTAACATTATTTTTAACGAACCCGAGCCTATTTGTTTCCACGTGGTTAAATGGTTTCTCTTTTGCAATTTAACCGTAATTGTTTTATTTGCACTTAGTTAAAAGGTTTCAAGTATTGCTATTAAACACTTATAATTCTTTCCGAGATTATTCATTTCTTTTTACACAGAAAAATCTTTTTATGCTTTGCTATCTAACTCTAACAATTCAATTGAGTATTATTGATTTGTTTGCACACAGTTAAATGATTAGGATTCAATTGGAGTATTCTTATCTTTTTCAACAAGATTTAAAGCCATGTTTGCCATATTGCATTATATCAGATATAGATAATGTTTTTCGAGAAGCAGGCCATATAAGCATTACTAAAAAAATTCAAGGTATTTTTTCTTTAAAAGACATCAGCGATTTTTATAATGGAAGACCATGCTCCTAAATATCTCAGCCCAGTTGGCTCAGGCGTCAGAATATACCGACTGCATCTCTGCAGAGTGGTTGGACATCACAACGAGTGGATATAACACGAAATAAATTGATGGTGAGGCGGCAATAATGTTGGTGCTTTTGGAAATGCAGAGTACCTCTTCATTGCCATTGCTCCCAGGTTCACTCAGGCTCGGAGTGGTAGCACCTGATAAGGGTGCTATCTATGGGTCAAATAGAACTAAACTGTGTAATTATACTGAACTGCATTGTTTGAAATGAACTGTTTTTACATTTAACTGTGAGTTTAAACTGAGTACTTATGCTAAACTCAATTGTTTAAAATAGAACTGTTTATATGCATAAAAATGAATATGTCATTAAATAACCTAAAATGTTTGATATGCCATAAAATCAAACCAAACTAAACGAAACATAAGTATCTGCTTTAGAATAAAGGAAAAGTTGATTTTTTTCTCTGCGGTACAAGGATCTTTTCGCAAAATAACTTTGAATTCTTAGGCTGGCCATTCAGAAAGCAACGCGGACTAAACTTTACTCTTGATTGCATTAGATGAATATTTCGTTAAAAAGACACAAGTAACCAATTTCTGACGTCACTGTTTAGTAATAACAACGTTAACGGTGTTTTTTTTTTTTTTCCTTTTTAAAGATTTAAATAGAAAGAAGTTCGGTGAACACAACCATCAAAATGTACCCATAAAAAAAGACAAATAAGCTTTATCATTTCAGTTATTCATAGAATACTTAATGCCAAATAAAATTCCTTCTTAACTAACATTGTTCTAATAATAAAAAAGATAAATGAATACTTTTTAATTTTTTATTTATACCGGATGAGACAGATATATTGCCCACATTTGGAACTGTCACTTGGTGGATGCTACTACACTTAGTGGTAAATGTAGCTACATCTTGCTAATGTCTTAATATAAAATTTTAATTAAAAGAAAAATGAAAATAAAGTAGAGAATTTAAAAAACAAACAGTATTTTTATTAAACTTTTCCCGATGACTTGCATCGACAAATCAAGGATGTTTCGTTCTTGTTTGATTAGTTTCTTCGAACTCTAATCGAAATGTATATTTAAAAAAAAATCATTGATTAATTGATTGATTGATTTTAATGGTATGAAAAATCATAAAATGTTATTTCATGCCTTGGAGTTAGGGAAGTGCGTACATTGTACATTTATGTTTACAGTTTTAAGTAGTTTTTTAAAGTATTTTACTCATTTATTTGATATTAAGTATTCTTTTCTAATACAAGTTGAATGAACCCCCTTTTTCCATTCAGCTATTGGTTACCATCGTAACTCTACAGTGGCACTATTTTACTAAATATCAGATACAATCAATTTTGAACCTGTTGGGGCATCATCCCCACTCCTGATACACAATAACATTTGACTGAAATCCTCTCGGCCAAGTTGGTTGCGAATAGCTGTTGCTGTTTTGCCCAATTGTATCAAATAGTTGGGGATCTGGTTGAGTGTGTCACGTCTCTTGATACGGTAGTCAGTCGCAGGTGCTGGGAAGGCCTAGCATTAGCGTCACGCAGCCAAAACGGACATTCCTCAAGCCTCAGGGTACCGTCCCCACAGACTCTGACCCTCCTCCTCGGAGGTAGGTTTATCGCTTGGCGCTTGAAGCGCCCTTTTTAGGGGAACATCGACAAGGCTCGAGACATTTTTGGGAATGACGGGCGCATCTGGGCTACGGCCCTGCACCAGACCCACTTTAAAAAGGCCATATGCCATACTCACCCGGTTAGTGGGCTTGCTATAAATACTGTTAGTAGCAAATAGCTACACTAGCGACATTTTATTACTTGTTTTACTGTTATATATAACCTTTATTCTTCCCTATTAACACGTGTTTGTCAAATTTATCTTATGCCCTTTTACGAGGGTATAACAGAACCCTTAAAATGGTTACAAAGTGGGGTTATACAATTCACATAGCTCCAGAACTGTAGCCTCACCATCAAATTCGGTTTACTTAGGATACCCCGCTTTTTGTTGGATGTGTATTGGCCTTTTCAGGGAGTGCAGTCAGCATATTTTAAGTTGTATTGTCAGAGTGGAAACTAGAAAAGAGGAATTGTTCATTATATCAAACAATAATTGTTCCGGATTGGTGAGAAAGAGAACGATATGGCGAACATACCCACCCACCACCACCACAAAAAAAAAAAAATTCCCAAATGACTTGGTGCTCGAAAAAGAATTCCTGCACACCGTAGACAGAAACTTTTGGCTTTTTTTTTTTTTTTCACTTTCCAAAGTTTTCATCTCATCATTTTCAATTCTTAGCGTCGAATAAGTTACAATTATTTGTCAGTAGAGATAAAAAAATAAAAAATAAAAACAGAAATTCTGAAAATGACGAACTTTGCTCACAGCAGCAAATATAAATTCATGGCGCAAACTATTTGAAAATGTATTTTCTCGAATCTTCCCCTCCCTAATTTTTGTCGCATAACCCGAGCTCCCTATTAAAGAAAAAAGAAAAAGAAATTGAATATTTCTGTCGAAATTGCCTCCATCTTTCCAATATTAAAACAAAACAAAACAAAAAAAATCTTCACGTCGATTCGTAATTATGGTGATGAATAAGTGGCTTGAAATCGTTTAGAGCAACTTCAAGTTAACGTGGACAGTTTATGTCTTGTTTCTCTTGATATTTCCAAGAAGAAGGGTGTTTCTCAAGTGAAGATTAATTTCACTTTGGCATCTTCATTGGTAGATGTTCCTCATGAGTCTATCTTTGCTTTTGTTCGGGAAAAATCGACAACCAATTCCAAAAATAAAAATAGAAAACAATCAAAACTATTGAGAATATATTTACGCAGTTTCCTCGTTGTTGTAGTTTAACAACCAGAGTGGATTTAAAAAAAAAAAGGAACTAAAAATTAAAATGTAAGATATTAAAAATGAAAATTTATGATTGAAGACTATTATGAATAAATAAATGAATGAATTAGGTTACGAATTGTTGGCTCGGGAAGCGTAACAGTTTTAGAAATGAACACGATGAGCAGTGAAGGATAGTAATTAGCATTTTATAATTTTTTCTATTAAATTAAGAGTTTTTATTATTAAAAATGACGTCAGCGCGAACTCAGACCTACAAAATTATGAATTTTTAAAGAACAGTTTGCGTTATTATCTTCGTAAGAAATGGGATTAGTAATTCGAGTTTAGATCAATTTCAAGGCTTTTTACCTTTCATTTGGGTGCTAATGCCGTGGCAAAAGGCATGAATCTATCTTTCCTGCCCGGGCTTTGAGCAAATAGGCAGATTAGGTTCTTTTGCCTTCCTTAGTCAAGGAGAAGGAAAACTGAATTCAAACTAACTGTCCTCTTCTTTATAATTCCACGTTGTATCACATCCTGCACATGATGAAAGGGTTAGTTAAATGCACACTAATACTACTAAGTCTTAAAGTAGCAACCAAAGAGACTGATAATAGTACAAATGAAATGTTTTTTAAATTTCTGAGTGAAGAGGCCGTTATTGTTGATGTTTCCTTACATGACCCGTACTACTGTCTTCAGTTTGGTTATTTTATTCACTATTTTCCGGTTGTTGAATCCTCTGACTCTCTTCAGATGATCAAAACTTGAAGATTACCCATTACATCAATAAACGACTGAAGAAGACTTGAGTCGAGAGCGAAATATGCATATGACAATCCACATGAAAACAACCACCCGAAATATCAAAGATTTTAAATAAGGATACGTTAACAAAGATGGTTTGAGTTCAAACCCCACCCCGTGAAAAATTGGATGTACTTTCGAATCCCGCCAACAACTTAGCTTTTAATTCTGTTCCTATACAAGATCTTCCTTATTGTCGAATGTGGACTGATTTCACTCTGAGGAATCTCACAACACAGCTTTTCACAATAACTAAGAACTGCTAACAGTTATATATTTTGGTAAATGTGTGTTTAAGACATAGTCAAATATAATGGTGTTAGACGGTTTGATATATTAAAGGGCAATATTGAGAATAAACTTGTAAAATCTAAAATAAATGGTATTAAATCCTGAGTCAGTAAAGATTATTCAAATCCACTTTTCAGCAAATAATACCCAAAGACGTATGACGAGTAGTTCCCGCTGGAAACTTTTACTTAAATGGCTTATTTGGCTTAGGTATTTCATAGTAAAAGTTTTATTTTTACCAGAATGCATCGTTAATGGCTATATAATTTCGGACAGGAAGTTGTCTATGGCTAATACCTAGTATAATCTAACAAATGAAACAACAAAAATCAAGGACTGCCATTAGAATTCTTCTAGCCCGTCAGAATTCTGTACCATGTATAACATATCCCACTGATAGGCCTATAAAAGGTCCTCTTTCCAATCCCAAACTAGACCTGAGATATTAACTTGTCATGGCAATCGCCAGCGATAGTTGTCGATTCTAGTATCTACAAAGAAAATTGGGCGCAGTGAAAAAAGATGAAAATTGGAAAACCGGTGTTTTCATTGAATAATTGATTTGTGAAAACATGTTCATGTATGTAATGAATCCACTTCGATTGACAGCATGAGATTCATTCGTGTTAGACAACATAGCATTTTCTGAAGTTGACAAATATTTAAGTTTTATAAACAATATAGTAATGACGTATTAAATGCTGAGTGTGTCTTCAAATATAATTCTAGCATTTCAATCTCATTTTTCCCAAGCACCTGCCTGCCGTGGGGAACGAAGTATAAACAGCGGTTCCACACAAACATGATGATTGTGTACTGCTAGTTCATAAAAACGAAGATCTGTTCAACACATGCGCAGAACTGTATGCCTCAAACTACTGCACTTATTCAAAAGGAAGTTATTTATTTTTATATTTATTCGGTTATATCGCATCGTCATCTAAATTATCTTTGAACTTAGCAAAATACTTGTGTACATCAACCAGATTAATGATTGGCTATCGAAGTTAGAAAACTATTGTTTGATTCATTTAGGTGTCCCGTACGTGTAGCCCTGTGTCTTGCTTGGCTCGGCATAGTAAATTAAAACAATACAATCGACTAATCTGGGCATGCTTATACTGTTTATTATTTATTATAGTCCTTTTTTACCTAATTTGAAATTTTCTCAATTGCTTTTCTTGGACCCATATAAAATGACGGTTAGTTAGTTATAGGACATGTCAAAACTTGTTAGGTTATTTTATGCCAAAATCAGTTTAACACTTATTGATTACAGTTATATTGAAACACTTGTCTTTACAATAATTTTAAACAGGTAAACACATTATCTTAGTTGCGAAATCAGTGTTTCAAGAGCCAATATATTAAGGAAGAGTCACCATGACGTAATGGCAATAGTGCTGGACTGTGACCTCGAAGTAAGTGATTTCGAACTCTAGTATTCTCACTATTCGTCTAATACCATTGGGAATGGTATTAACTTCTTTATCTTTCTTAGATATTGGTTAAATAGTATCACTATTATTCTTGACAAGGACGGTATGAAATAAACTACGAATTTCGATTTGCCATTAATCAAAGAAACCAACCGATCAAAATATCAATGTAATTCAAAATGATTTAAAATATTATCTATTTGACTCCGAGATAAAGCACAAACAAATACTATCACACCGGATCAGAATGGACTTAGAAGAATTGACAAGAAACAGGTAAGTTCCCACTTTTTAGATCTCCTGATTATGTCTACCACAGATTAAGTTTTAGTGCCATACCCAGGACAACGCATTTTGAGGGAAGTTATACCGGAAAGGCAGTTGATTTATTCTACGCAAAATCTTAGTAAATGTACAAATAACAGAAGCCATAAGCATAGTCAAGGTTTAAAAAAATACTTCTTAAATTGAAAAAAATATTATCTAATTAAAATCGAACTTATCTTCTATCCTGATTGACTGAACGCTGTTTCAAATGCAACAGACGTTGACTCGAGAATACTGTCACGGTGAAGTGATTGTGAATATCATTATTGATAAATAACGAGATAAGACACCCGATAAACTTTCAATATATAGTCGTCTCACCATCTTCGTCCGTCTGAGTTTCTCGCTGTTCCATCTTCTTCTTGTAATTCGATGGAATATTCTTTCACAATGCACTGTCTTTTGTGTGCACAGATATTTTATTCATCTCCGACGTCTTTTTACATTACCAGCACGTATGAAACTGAAAGCTGCCCTGGAACGTTCATGGAAATTACGAGTGCTCAAACTAATGGTCTTTGAAATTCAGTGGCTCCGGGCTAACTTACTCAACGTTAAAATCTAATTTCTAACTCCTGGAATTTGTTGTAATATGGCTTTAAAATTCTACAATTAGATCCTAGCTCTTATGTGACTCTAGGGATTACTACATGTCAATCAATCTTAGTTAATTTCAACTAGACATAAGAATCCCTCACTGAGTACAACGGTTTAATTTTCTTTAAATAAACTACAGTTTGTGCCAAATAAAAGATTCGGCCAATCTTTTATTTAACATTAAACTACTTCAGGAAATCGATATATAAAATTAGACTCGACTGTTCTTCATTATACACTGTCACAGACATCCTGAATAAATACATTATTTTAAATAGAACATTTTCTTACGTTATGTTCTATCCACAAGACAGCAATTAGCGACCGAAAGAATTAACTAATTTCTCCTTAGACTACACCAATTCTGTGTATGTGCATATATAAATAAATAAATGAATATATATATATATATATATATATATAACCAACCAAAGATACTTTGACCAGACAACATTCTTAAAAGTAATGGATATGCTACACAAATAGTGCATTTTACATCGCTTTTCACATAAAATATCATCTCCTAGGATATGCTCCAAGGACAAATTAACTCAAAAATCAAAATGCAAAGATCAAATTTTACTGTTAGAAAGGATATCTTTGGCGAGAAAAGAAATCTTCGAAGAAGCCCTGAAATAAAACCTGTATAGTTGCAAGTCATTTTATTGTGCTTCTCACTGATTTGAAGCGAGTATTTTCTGAGACATGAATGTAGAAATATAGGGGAGGATAAGATCCGGGTGGAGAACATTTATCACAACAAAAGATGTACTCAAGACAAAGCTGGACAAGACCTTACGTGCTGATCTTTTCGGTAGCTTCCGTAAAGTAGTCATAAAGAATTTAGGAGGTGCCCGTTGTGTCAAGGAGGTGCCCGTGGTGTAATGGTTATTGTCGTAGGATATGGACACGATGACACGAGTTCAAATCCTGGACCAGGCTAATTGCATTTCACATAGCACTAATACCCTTGGGAAAGGTATGAATCCAATTATTCTCCCTCCAGCTATGGGTAAATAGTAGGATAGACTAGGTTCTACAGCCTAGTAAGGCAACCAGTCTAGGAGAAGGAAAATTCTGAATTGAAACCTGTTAAACTCCTCTAAAAAAATTAACCTTGTGTCATATCCTGCCCGAGCGGAGGGGTTGGGTAAATATGCATAAAGAATTTGAGAGTGGTATGTGTTGTTTAAGCGTCTATCCTTCAAATTCAATGACGTACAGATGTCTTACAATGTTATCATCTTACACCTTTTGTATATTTTTCTCAAGTTGACGCAGTTATTTACTCTGAATGTTTCAGTTATAATTTCAGTGTTAAAGACCGTTATAATCAGTTAAGATGTGGTACTGGCTAGACAATGTACTTCGCACATTAATAGATCTTATAACAGAAAATAGTTTCACATTAAAAAAGACAAGATGCTGCCGGCATCTTACAGAAAAGTTTACAGAGGCAGATTATACCTCGCCTCTCCAAAATGTACCATTCCAAGAAGAACCCCTACGGCATTGCCAAGGAGATATTCGTCAGTCTGTGGAACCAAATAAAAGAGTTTATAGGTTTTAAGCGAGAAGGAGCCATCTCCATACAAAGGAGCAAGCCTCTAAAATTTGTAGGCTAGTGAACATACCTCGGCGTCAATATCTCATCTACTGATATTTATGTCAACATACGCCAAGCGAAGGCTTGAAATTCTATTGACAAGTTTTTGATCGTATTGAAATCTGATCTATCCGATAAAATGAATCAGGATTTCTTCCAAGATGTAGATGTAAGCACAATATGGATGCTAACAAAAATCATATTGAAGAATCTTGATGGGAACTATGTCTTGAACAAATCCTAGAAGCAACATCTCACAAAACAGTAGCGGTACTTTTATCTACCTTCCCTCTTATAAACCATCAAAAAAGCCGATCAACACATGCAGTGAACTGCAGAAGTAAGGATGAACTCATAAATAATTTTCTCTAATGGCGAGTGTCAACCGATCACAAAGACTTATATATATCATACGTGCAGATACCTAATGCAGCCTAGAGACCCTACAAGAGGCAATGGATGATAGGGTTGGATGGAGAGGGAGAGAGAGAGTGGGTAGGGACTCCGTGCTTTCAGCGTGACTTGATATTGGTAAAATATATATATATATATATATATATATATAATTTTTGATCTAGTCCGTATTGCTCCGAATCGTATTTTTATCTTCCCATCGTCATGGAGTTTTTTTAGTGGTCGTTTCTTGTCTCTTGGATACCATTTATTAATTGTATATTTTTTCTGTTTCCCTATCACCGTGATCATGTCCTTCACTCTACTCAGCTCCCGAATTACCTCGTTTTAGATGTGCTAAACAATGATATTCCCTGGATAGATATTTCCCTTTGGCTTTGTGTTGTAACCATTTCCTGTTTTTCCTTTTTCGTGAATGTCCACGTTTTTCTAACGTCTTATATCACAGGCAGATTGGTTTTATTGAAGATCTTGTCTGGATTTGCCTTGAGCACGTCTTTTGTAGTAGTAAATACTCTTCACAATGATTTTATCCTCCTCAATATTTCTACATTTATGTCTCAGTACATATTCGCAATTATTAGACATTCTAAACTGTGTAATTATACTGAACTGCATTGTTTGAAATGAACTGTTTTTACATTTAACTGTGAGTTTAAACTGAATACTTATGCTAAACTCAATTGTTTAAAATAGAACTGTTTATATGCATAAAAATGAATATGTCATTAAATAACCTAAAATGTTTGATATGCCATAAAATCAAACCAAACTAAACGAAACATAAGTATCTGCTTTAGAATAAAGGAAAAGTTGATTTTTTTCTCTGCGGTACAAGGATCTTTTCGCAAAATAACTTTGAATTCTTAGGCTGGCCATTCAGAAAGCAACGCGGACTAAACTTTACTCTTGATTGCATTAGATGAATATTTCGTTAAAAAGACGCAAGTAACCAATTTCTGACGTCACTGTTTAGTAATAACAACGTTAACGGTGGTTTTTTTTTCCTTTTTAAAGATTTAAATAGAAAGAAGTTCGGTGAACACAACCATCAAAATGTAGCCATAAAAAAAGACAAATAAGCTTTATCATTTCAGTTATTCATAGAATACTTAATACATTCTGTTTCTTCTCTTCGATTTCAACACTTTCCACTACAAGATGATCTTATAGTTCATCTTTGGAACACACAGAGCGGACACCCACACACCCATCTCTCTCTTTATATATATATATATATATATAGAGAGAGAGAGAGAATTAACTTAAATCGCGAGTCGAAAATCTTCTACTAAAGTTTCACCTTGACGGATCATCAGGAAGTTTACCCTCGACTAAATTCTAAGGAGAAATTGCTTTATTTTATTCCCCAAAACCCCCACCTATCCTAGAATTTGCATTTAAAAAAAAAAAAAAAATAAAATAAAGTGAAAAAAAAAATTCTCTATAACCTATTCCTAATTATATAGTAACCACGCCCTTTTGTGTTTACAACTATTTAACACCTCCGATCTTTTAGTTAACATATTCTTACTTTTACATTTTGCTATTACCAATTTTTTCTCCATACAAAGATTACAAGTTCTATTACCTGCCCTATATTTACGGCATTTCTTTATTACTTCCCATTTAATTATAGGATCTACTCCTTGTTTTTCCTTAACTTCCCACACATAACTAGATAAAGCAGTTCTATACCTATACCTCTCGTGCGAGAAACTTGTTCTATGGTTAGTTTTAAAATCCCCTTGGGTCGACCCAAAGTATATCTTTTTATTTCCCTTATTATTCGAATCACTATATACTTCTACTTTATACACTACACATTCCTGCTTACATTTGCCTTTGAGGGGACACCTAACCTCATCCCTACAGTTGCATTTATCAATCACCTTATGCTTCTTTGTACCTAATTTAGCTATATTACTCCTATTTATTATTCCATTAATTCCATTAATGTTTGGCATGCAACTGTAACTTAATTTAATACAATTCTTATTAAATATCTTATGTAATTGGCTCCCACTAGGGAAGTTTCTTTTTAATATCTTGAAGAACTCCTTTCCCAAGTTATTAACTACTTCCATGTTGTAAGGGGGATTAAACCATAAAATTTTCCTAGGTCTATTTCTCCTTCCTTGTGTTCCAATTCTATCCCTATTCTTACATTCTAAATTGACCCTATATCCGTCATTCTTTAAAGCCTCCTCATATTCCTGCTTAGTTCGTTCAAAAATTTCCCTGTTGGAGGAGTTATTAGATAATCTATGCTCTATTCTCTTAGGTACATGTTTAAACACCTGTATTGGGTGATTAGATCCCCTGTTTACATAACGCAGATCCTGGTTCCTTTTTCTAAATGGAGATACCGTTCCACTATATGAGTTTAAAGTAACATCAAGATAATCGGTTATTTTTAGATCTGTTGTTACATCTAACCTAAATCCAAAGTCCTCAAACAGCTTATACAATTTTTTTCTAATCCCATCACACTTCTTCGGTGTACTTTTATCCACTATAATCAGTCCGTCATCATGATAAAGCCCATGGCTACTAGGGTCCATAATCTTATTAATACTATATAGTAATACACACCCGACGAGTTCACAAATTTCTGCACCATCATATGCTCCAATTGAAACGTCAAAATTTCCACCCTCCCCCTTTTTTATGCATACACTATCTTCATAGTATAACAATGTTTTACGACAATGCTTAATTATTTCCACCTTATATAGAGGTATAACCATATATTCTTTAGCCAAATCTAACGCTCTATCCAATGTCCTTTCTGTTATTGAAGGATAAAAATCCTTTATATCATATTTAATAAAGGAGCACCTATCATCCTTCTCGTACTCCTCAAACCACTTAATACAGTCATTAGTGCTCCTCCACTGGTTGATGTTCAATGCCAGCCTAAGTGATTCACATATTTCTTGTACGATTATTTTACTAATCCTACCTATTTGTGTCTTGGCCGGGTTAATGAGCCTACTTTCCGGATTAGTCTTGAAATTACTTTTGTGGTCTTTTATAGTAATAAAACAATTCTTGGTATTGTATTTTTCTACTCTTTCAACAATACCTAGTTTATGCGCCAACATTTTTGCTTCGTTATTTAACTCTTTTTCGAGATCAGGTGGTGCTTTCTTATAATTCTTAACCACCTCCTTAAATATCATTTACTTATATCTTTCCTTTTCTATCTTATATAAATTGCCCGACTTATCTGACTTTACAAGTATTTTTTCGGACTCCTTAAATCTCCTCATATCCTCATACATTTTTTGTTGAATATTATTGCGCATTTTCCTAAATTTTATCTCCTTAACCATTCCTATCATTTCAGCCTCAAATTTATCCATCTCTTTGATATGGGGGGGGGTGTTTCGTAGTTTTAAACCCATATTTCTCGCTTCCCTCTTTTTCTGTAAAGTTAATTGTATTGAGAAAAAAATATGCTTTCCGCCTCATACTTTTTATAAAGTATTCTATCCTCCTCAACAGAACTAACTTATACTGATGCCTATGTTCTTGTATGAATAACTTATGTTCGCTCTCTCCATAGTAACAAGAGCAGAGGAAGTGCTCAATGGACAAACACCAGAGCTTCAATATTTACTAATCTAATATCTACCAGTATTCACGGTACCAGAAAAAAACAAAAACAAAAACCCTGGCCAGGAACAAGAGATAAAGACATCTCGAATCACCGTCCAGAGGAAAAAGAAAAAAGTTTTTTGGGTCAAAAAGAAAGAAAAGACCAACCTCGTCCGACTCCTTGAAAAAAATCAAGGAATACGCAGTCAGTGGTCAAAAGAAAACCAAAAAACCCTCCGCGAATGCTGCAATGCTACAATTACTAAAGTGCTCAACACAAAACAATGGAGCCAATTATAGAATTAACTTAAATCGCGAGTCGAAAATCTTCTACTAAAGTTTCACCTTAACGGATCATCAGGAAGTTTACCCTCGACTAAATTCTTAGGAGAAATTAATTTACTTTATTCACCAAAAAACCCACCTATCCTAAAATTTGCATAAAAAATAAAAAATGAAAAATAAAATAAAATAAAATAAAGTAAAAAAAAAAAAAAAATTCTCTATAACCTATTCCTAATTATACAGTAACCACGCCCTTTTGTGTTTACAACTATTTAACACCTCCGATCTTTTGTTTAGCATATTCTTACTTTTACAATTTGCTATTACCAATTTTTCCTCCATACAAAGATTACAAGTTCTATTCCCTGCCCTATATTTGCAGCATTTCTTTATTACTTCCCATTTCATTATAGGATCTACTCCTTGTTTTTCCTTAACTTCCCACACATAACTAGATAAAGCAGTTCTATACCTATACCACTCGTGCGAAAAACTTGTTCTATGGTTATAGTACCTAGTTTTAAAATCCCCTTGTGTCGACCCAAAATATATCTTTTTTATTTCTCTTATTATTCGAATCACTATATACTTCTACTTTATATACTACACATTCCTATATATATATATATATATATTGATAGATGTGTGTGATTGCTATATGATGATAAAAGAAATATATAGCTATTTATATTTTTTTTTTGTATATATGGCACAAAATCATGGAAATCAAAGATTAAAAAAGTCTTTTAACTTTAATTTTCACATTTTATTTGTTGTTCATGTTAAAAAAAATGTCGATTTTGTTATTATTTTTTTCACATGTCCAAAAAATGAAAAAAAAGAATCAAAGGTCGTCGACTATTTTTAGAATGTACTTACCGTTTTGTTATTCTTCCCGCCTTCATCTTAGTGTCTGTAAAAGAAAAAAAAATCTTCAGAGCACACGGTCAAATTTTGCTCAAATTTTGATTTCTGATTTGATTCTGTGATATTTGGTAACCTTCTTCCGTTCGAATCTTCTGACATTTCGAAGAGGCCACTGCCACTTTCCCAAATCTCTTCAATAATCACTAACGTCTCTTTGTAAAGCAAATATCAATTATTGCCGACGACCTATAAAAATGCCCTGAACCAAAAAACATAAAACCAAAAAAAAACTGTAATTTGATAAGGCGGACACATCCTTTTCCCGTTAGCCGTCAGTCTCTTTGATCAAAGTTAATTCATATTTCATTTTCTCTTATCTTTTTAGACATAACTTCTTTGCCAATGTTACCGAGTAATAATTTCAATGTAATGATGATTTCTAACTAGACACGTCATCTGATTCTGTCTTAAACACTGTGATTATTTCATGAAAAGGTCCGAGAGGACAGACACACCGGTGCTTCAAATAATAACAATAATGCATCTTGTACTAAAGTAGAAAGGGTGGAAACTTTTTTAGGAGTCTATAACATCAGTTGCATTTATCTGCTTTGGAACTGTTACTGAGTATAAAGATATATGCATTTAATTGTGTAAACAAATGATTAATATTACACAAAATGATCTGTGTTAATTAGGAATAACTGTACACATTTAATTGTGTACAAACAAAGGATTATAATCAAAATAATTGTCAGTTTAAGACAGGAATAACCAAAACCATTTATTTGTGTGAAAACGAAGGATTAATATTTAATAGAATTATTTGTGTTAGA
This sequence comes from Sepioteuthis lessoniana, assembly GCA_963585895.1. NCBI lineage: Eukaryota > Metazoa > Mollusca > Cephalopoda > Myopsida > Loliginidae > Sepioteuthis > Sepioteuthis lessoniana. Next base: position 60,778,619 of record OY757941.1, read on the forward strand.
TAGGAATACTTGAAACCATTTATCTATGTACTAACAAATAAGCTCTAATAACTCTTTTAAAATTAAAGTTACCTACAAATTATTCTCTTACAAATCGCACACACACACACACACACACACACATATATATATATATATATAAACAAGATTTCCAATCGAATAAAACACATGGGTTGATATGGCATAAAACATCAAACAACAAACAAACTACCGTCTGGAGCAAAATGTTAGTTTGGTTTGACTTAATTAAAGTCATATCAACATTCGGGGGTTGTTTAATGCCAAAGCCGCCCTGCTAGAAGAACAATTATGGTACCATTTAATCCATAGCTCGGAGGATAAGAAGCTTCCTGGCTTTCTCCCGGGTATTACTTCAAAAGTGAACGTAATAGCGTGGTTAGAACTCGAACTCACTTTGTCCGATGTCACAGTCAAGCTCATTAGCTTCTACGCCAATGCTACTCCTCTGGATGTACGACGAGATTCAAATTCACATTAAGTGAAGTAAAACTAGTTTTAATTCAATCTATTCGATATTAACAAGAAACTGATTACGATAGGAAGTGATCACGACAGGAAAATTCAGGAGAAAAAATAACTAATTACAACTCACCACGCTAAAAGTCAGCAACGTATAAAATAGAGAATGTTTAAACACTAATTGATTATAGGAAAGTGAATATATATATATATATATATATATATATATATATATATATATATATATGTGTGTGTGTGTGTGTGTGTGTGTGTATACCTAATTACTCCGTCCTAGGCAGCACGTTGCTCAAGATCAACAAGTTCAGCGTTGTACTGTTGGTTTAAATTCAGTGTTCTCTTCTCCGAAAGTGGTTATCTAACGAAGAATAAAAAAACGAAGACTGTTCAACCATTTACCGATAGACGAAGAGAATACAGATGGATTCATGCCTTTCCAACTGGGCATTAGCGAGAAGTGAAATACAGATTCGTCTAAAATTTAAACTCGAAGTGCTGAATCCATTTTCTAGGGACTGTGACGCAAGATATTCCTCCACATTTCCCCCTTTGGGACTGTTTTAATTTTCTGGGAAATGAATAAAAAACATTGCGTTTAGAGAATCCATCGTAAACTTACATTGCTTCAATAAATCTTTTTATTCCTTCCTTCATCGTTTATTTTCACATTTCTACCAAATATCCAGAAATACTTTTGTTCGATTTGGTTTTATGGTATCAACAATTGTTGGTCATTTAATCTCAAATTATTTTAATATATACATTAGATATATGATTTCTAAACACATTTTGTAGATGACATTTTAAATGAGCCCGACCCCATTATTTTTTTACACAGCTAAAATCTTTCAGTTATTTCTATCCAATACGAATAATTCTATTTACTATTAATCATTTATTTGCACACAGTTAAATTTTTTCCGGTATTGCTATGTGTTACTAACAATTCAATTAAACATCAGTCATTTGCCTACACACAATTAAATGATCAAACAGTTCTATTTCAAATAATGCAGAAGTACAGTTTAAATGTCAACAGTTCTATTTGACCCTCCAGACCAGAGTGGACGTGGGAATAATGGCGATGAAAGGGTATTGAGCATTCCTCGAAGCTCCAGCATTACTGGATCCGGGACACTCATTGGGGGGGGGAGGCATAACCATCAACAGAGATGTTATCTGTATATTATACAGCCTCAGCCAACTTGGCAACCAGAAATAATCAATGGAAAGATTTTACAATATATTTCGAAATCTAGCTTTGATCGTTTTTTAGGCGAGATCTATCAGCAGTTATTATTTATCCATTGCTGGAAGCAGAGTCGATAAAATTATGCTTTTTCTGAGAGCTTTAGTACCAAGTTCAACGTAAACTATCTGGTTTAGTATTTCCGCTTAGGTCACCGAGTCCGTTTTCAATGATGATAAACGTTCCCCTAAACGCCCCTTTTAATTATAATCAGTTACATTAGCTCAAGTATTCTCATAATTTTTATATGTATTTGACTAATAGATAGTAACTTAACAAGCATAACTATATTGGTATAGATCTAAGAGTAATGGCAACGAAGACATTCATCAGATCTCCATGATGAGAACCTAACCCTGGATGTAGTTTAGGGTCATAGAAAAGGAAGTTTATTTATCTGAAAGTACTGATTGCCTTTAATTTTATTAAGACTTGGAAAAAAAAGTCTGGAGAAATTGGAAATCAAGGGAAAAATGAAGACCATCCAGGTAGGCCAGAATACTGAGACGAGTCCTGGAGATTAAAGGGAATTTGCTGTTACAGTGATTCCAGCTAAAAACTATCATTGCCAGAGGACTAAAAAAACTGAGGAGCATTGGGTATCGGTGATGCAAATTGTAGTTGGTTCACTTAGAACTGTTCCCAAAAGATTGAAACAGTTGGAAATTAGAAGAAAAATCGAGACTGTTATGATTACAACATTTGTAAGATGGATTAGAATACCGAGAAGAGTCCTGCAGACCTGTTTGCTTGTTTGTCTGTTTATGTTTTATGACATATCAACCGTTTTAGGTTATTTAATGCCAAATCCATTTTTATACAAATAAACAGTTCTATTTCAAATAATTTCGTTTTGCATAATTACATAGTTTAATAGTCAAAAACATTTCTATTTCAAGCTATTCAGTTAACTCAAACAGTTCTATTTCAAACAATTCAGTTTAGAATAAGTATAGTTTTTGTTTACACACATGACAGAACAGTTTTTTCTCAAAAACTTATGTTTAGCGTACGTACAGTTTCAATGTCAAAAACAGCTCTATTTCAAACAATTCAGTTTAGCATGCAAAAAAAATTCTATTTCAAACATTTCAGTTAAGCATTAGTGCGCAGTTTAAATGTTAAAACAGTTCTATTTTATTTAATTTAGTTTAGCATAAGTACGCAGTTTAGTTCTATTTCACGCATAGATAGGATCCTATCAGGTGCTACCACTCCAGGCCAGAGTGGTCCTGGGAGTGATGGCAATGAAGGGGCACTCCGCATTCCCCAAAGCTCCAACATTACTGGAAGCTCACCATCAGATTGTTTAGTTTCATATCAAGACACTCATTGGGGGGGAGGGTCTTACCCCTTTGCAAAGATGCAGTTGGTGTATTCTACAGCTACCCCCCACAGCCGGCTGGGCAACTGGAGGCCTGAGGAGACGGGAGCTGTCTTTCAGACTCCAGTGAAAACCCACCAGATAACGCTTGAGCGAAAAACTTACAAAAAGTAAAATAACAATAATAAATAAGTAAATGAATATAAAAAAAACAAATAAAAAAATGTATATGTTCATATTATGCGAATATTCTTGTACAAACTTTTTTTTAGCTTGCTGGATTTTTTTTTCTTTTCTTCTGCTGAAAATATTCCCATGACGTCGAAATATATTTTTGTATATTTCACTTGTCTATTCAAAAATGGATTAAGAGAACGGCTTCCTTTAACATTACTTTGCATAGATGAAGACCTTGTCAAATATTTGGAAATTGTCTTGGGAGTACCTGTTCAGAAATATGAAAATACTTGGAATACGAAGATTTTTTTTTATTTGTCAGATTCTTCATTCTGCTTTGTTTTGTTGGAGCAGAATTGGCAGATTGTAATTCTTGAGAACTCATGATTTTTGAAGAGCAAACCCAAATCGTCAGTCGGTTTTTATTTGAGGAGTCATCTGTGAGGTACGCTTACTAACAAACGCTTGCTAAATTTCATTTTTGCTGATGAACTGTATTGGAAGTACGATGAAGACAAAGTATTTCAGTCGCATATCTGATTTTATTCCTGTCCTTTATTCTGCCAGTTCGATCTCTGCGTCGAATAGTGAAATATACACTGGCTTAACGAAAGAGAAAGTGACATCACAAGAACGAGAATAATTCATTAATACTGGGTATCATCCCAGCATGAACCTATATGAGTTTAGAATACACTAACTGTATTTCTTGCTGAAGAATAAGACGACCCTAACAAAAATAGATTACTTAGCTGCTTCCGATGAAAAAGTTTCTGTTCTGGGACGCTGGAGAGTACCGATTTCCCTTTTTTCACCATCACTCCAAGGTCCATTCTAAACCGGGTTAATTGCTATGGTCTAATCTATGGGCCAAATGTCTATGTTACACAAAGGAAGGAAATACCTATATTTTAAAATTATTTGTATTCGACTGGAATATTTGAGGCCATACAACTGTAAATCGTATTAAGATTGTTAATTGAACCTGTAATCATTTATTAGGGATTATCATTGTCTGTAACTTGAAACTATATAAAGTAGTTGTTGGCGACCGTAGTCGAGGATGACCCGTAGGCTCCCTTTTCTATAACTACTGCACCAAGGTGTCGGGGAGGGCGCTACTCCTTTCCCTGGATTGCTCTACTTTACTCTTGATCCTTACCTTATAATGCTGAGAGTTAAATAAGGTAGCATCAAGTACGATTTTTGAATCTTTGGTATGACTCGACCTGGGATTGAACCCAGGTCTACCGGGCCATTGCCGAAAACTCTAACCAATATGCCAACTGCGTGCAAGCAAATGACTTTTTACCGAATAGAAATAATTACTTGAAATCATATGATTATTAATACTGGATAAGAATACCAGATGTCTCAAAATAGATGCAACCCAATAACATGACAATTTTATTACTGAGACAAGTGCAATGGCGACCGTTAGTAACACGTCCAGTAAAAAAAAGCTTCCTTTGAGTTTCAGACATAAAATCAATATTTATTTAATTGTTATTATATCAGCCTCCAGAAAATGTGATCCTTCTTTTGAGTTTCTTGTCTTAGTAATAATTCATTATCATATTTATTGGTTGCATTTATTTTAAGACAGTTTTGACAGATTGTTTTCTCCAACACGTCGTGACGAAAAATATTTATTATTCTGTTCTCCAAGGCATTGTGATTGAGAATTTATAGTTGTTATAGTGTACTATTTTCAAACCTGAAACAAAACAAAAAACACGGGTCCCATATATATTGAGACACCTAATACTTGAAACCATGAATATGTGTGCAAATGTCTTAGATTAGATGGGAATACTTGGCATTATATAAGCCTTAACTTTTAACGGCTACATAAATGACTTGGATATAAATGTACAATTAACCGGGTATCCTGAAAAGCATAAAATAACCCAACAGAAGCTGACATACCATTAATATCTATCAATAAATTTGAATGACTTGTCTACTCCAACAAATTGAAAGAAGTTTTTTTGATTTGAACTTTACAAAAAGTTACCGGCTATATGGATAAATAATACAATGGTTAGAAAGCTCGGCTAATAGAACATTGTTAGTGTGTTTAATTCTCACTGGAGGCAAAGCTAAGCTTAGTATATAATGACAACGAATGGAAATCTGAAGAAAAACCGAATACTCGAAATGCTGTATACCAACTAAATTAAGGACACTTTTGAAATATTCACGATCGTTTTGAACAAGTAAACCCTTCATACTTAATTGCAATATCCATATTTACCAACTCCTCCGCTCGAGCACGATATGACACAAGGTCAGTTTTTTAGCGGAGTTTAACAGGTTTGAATTCAGAGTTTTCCTTCTCCTAAATTAGTTGCCTCACCAAGGCTGAAGATCACAGTCTGCCCCATTATTTACTCATAGCTGGATTCATACCTTTCCCAAGTGCGATGTATTAGTGCGATGTGAAATGCTGTTAGTCTCGTCCAGGATTTGAACTCGCGTCGCCGTGTTCATTTCCTACGACGATAACCATTACACCACGGCGACTTAATTTCAATATTACTATTTTATGAGTCAATGTATTAATGTAGTTCCAAATATTGATCTCAAATTGATTTATTTTACAAATAGATGAATTCTTACAGGTACTACAACTCCGGGTCACTCTGGACCTGGGAGTAATTGCTACTAAAGAGGTACTCCACACTTCCCGGAGCTCCGAAACTGTCGCCCTACAACAAGATGTCGTAAGTAGAACAACCCCTTTTGGAGGACGAGTCTTAAAGAGGATGAAGTCAACTCATTCCAAGATCCGGCGTTTGGAAGTTTATATATGAGCTATATATATACACTGATGGGAAATAAAATTACCCACACTTAACGGATTATTCTGATTTTTATCTTGCTAGAGGGTATATATGAAGTTTGATTTCTTTTGATGCAACCCTTATTTGCAAATAGGTACAAGTATTGATTAATTGATTATGTGTAGGATCAATCTTAACTAAAAGAAACACATAAGCAGGATCTCATGATTTAATTTTCCATCAGTTTTCGCTTGAATAATATATACAATAACTATCTACATAAATACAATAAAAAAAAGTAATTCAACTGAATTAAGCAAATGAATGAAACTATTTGTTTACTCCCTCTATGTAAATGAATATTTTCCCTACACAAAAGTGACTGTTCTTACGTTTAGAGACAGTTGCAGAGAGTGGAGTGCAGGGTGAAAAAGGTCGGAAGGCTAATGTTTTGTTGTTCTGATTTTCGATCACTTATTTCTTCTTTTATGGATATATGAATATCATACTCCCTTTTCACCGTGACTTACACTTTACACCCATGGTAGAGATTAAGGTATCAATATATAAAGAAAAAACGGCTATGTGAATTAAAAAAAACAGTTTCAGGAAGGTGAAGGATGATAACATATTGAAAATTACTCACAGGGATTATTGAGCAAAATTAGGAGTAAAATAAAGAAAGAAACAAAACTAATTCCGGCGTGAGAAGAGTGAAGGATGTAATACCCCCCCACACACACACAAAGAAAGGACCCGAAGCAGAATCAATTTTTTAACGGAGTCTCATCTTGTCGTGCCATCAGCACGGATATCCCTCTCACCACCCCTCCCTATCGTTCATCGCTTTTGGCAAGTCCTCAGGGCTACACCCGGTATCCTCACAGAGTTGCTGTATGTAGGTTCGAGCTGGTCGCCCTACTTTTGCTCGCCCATGTGTAGGGGTCCATTGGAATACATCACTAAAGAGCTCGTCCCTTCTTCTCCAGCAGTGTCCTGCATGTCTGGTTCGTCTAATTTGGATAGTTTTTTGTGATGGGTGGGAGGTGGCCGTACAGCTGCTGTTTGTGGGGTACTGCCTCCAGGACCTGTTCAGTATTGCTCGCAGTATTCTTGTGTAGTTGCCGTCAAGCCTTTTCTCCAACCGTTTAGTTAGCGTCCATATAGTACATCCATATAGCAGTATCGACACGATCGCTGCTTGGAAGAACCGATTGCAGTAAGGAAAAGAAATAGATTCATTCATTTTCCAATTGAATAAACGTGAGGTGAAACGTAATCAATTTTCTACTCAATTTGAACTCGGTATCTAGTGTCCATTTCCATCAAAGATAACATTAGACCATGTGATTTCATATGACGTAACACTGAAAATTATAACAAAAAAATTGTTTTGATATGAGTTCATAGGATTTAAGAATCGGAAGGCTGTGCATCCTTATTCATAAAAAATATGAGCATTCTTAAATATTTAACGAGCATCACTTGCCCGGAATCAGCTCCTATTAGTGTCTCTTCAATACCCGACTTTCTGCTGCTTTGTTTCTTCTCGATTTTAAATTTCCCTTATCCGTTTCATCACCAATTCTACTTCAATTCATTGATGAGATTTAATGCCAAAAAAAAAAAAAAAAAAAAAAAGAATCCTTAGCATCTGGCATTTAATATTCTTTCTGGAACTTCATTTAATTCGAGATATTTCTTTCTTCTCATTCAAAATGTCTGCCGTCTCATCTATTCAAAGATACAAAGAAAGAAAGAAAGAAAGAAAGAAAGAAGAGAGCGGTAGAAAGAGAAAGAGAAAGACTGATAAACTTATAGAAAGAGAGGAGAGACTGCTAATTTCCTGAATATCTTCATGCAGCCAGCAGAACAAAAAGAGAAGTAATTCAAAAACCTTGATCGGCATACCGTTATCAACTTATGACCGATAGTCAATCAGAAGAAAAGAAATAAGCCTTACGAACAGTGACACAATTCTTTAAAGAGTTCTTTCTACAAGGACCACAACCTTTTATGGGAGAGTAAGTTCACGATTTGTTAAACACCGTTATATGCACAGCATCGCTCTCACCAAGCGAGTGTATTTTTCTATAAAAGAGCACGTTCAATTTGCAATGTCTACTGAATAAAAGAATATACCCTGTTTTTGCGACCGAATTTATTGCAGAATATCTTAAATTTGCAATGAAAATTTAAAGTATACTTATTCCTGCCTTTGTTGAAAAATTGCACCGAGTCTAACATACGAGGATCATTAGATAAGTTTCCAGACTTATTTCGTATGGGCACTTTTATTGATCGTACACACATGAAACTCTAGTCTCCTTCGATGTAATCTCCTCCGGCTGCAATGCACTTGTTCTACCGTTCCAACAACTTCTGGAAGACCCCAGGGAAGTCCTCTTGTGTGAGCGTGTCAATGTCCTTCGTCACAGCCTCTTTCATCTCCTCAATTGTCTCATAACGACAGCCTCTGAGCTTAGGGAATAACCAAAAGTCACAGGGAGCTAGGTCTTGACTATAGGGAGGCTGAGGAACTGTCTTGATGGCCATCTTGGTCAAATAGTCTGTGACCAGGATGGAGTTGTGAACTGGTGTATTGTCCTGTTGGAAATGCCACTGACCCGATTTGAAGAGTGTTGGTCTCTTCCGACGGAATCTCTTCCTGAACTCCCGTAAAACCTCAACTTAGTAGCCCTAGCTATAATCCTTTGGCCAATCAAATCTGGTCTATTGACTTCCTTACTCATCCCACACCTCTCATCATCTCTCACAGACTCCGTGCCATCCTTGAATCTCTAATGTCACTCAAAAACTGATGCTCGATTCATGCAAGATGGTCGAAAGGCAGTCTGAAGCATTCCATACGTTGCTTCTGTGGCATTTTTTCTAAGTTTAAAACAGAATTTAATTGCATATCGTTCTTCTAAAGTGTCCTCACGTTCAGATTGCATTTTTGAAATTCACCAGCTGTGACAATCAGGCTTTAGTAGGGTGTATTCCAATTGCTGCTGTAGCTTTTTAATTGAAACTGAAATCATAAAAATTGGTCAGTCATTTCATAAGATGTATAGCAATAACATAGTGCATTTTCAAGTGTCTATGACAATTTTAAATGCCTATACAAAAAACGTCTGGAATCTTATTGAAGGCACCACATATATGTAATCATAATAAGAACAGATTGAATTCTGACAATTAACCATTTCCATATTAGCAACTGTTGTATATTATTTTTTTAAATTCAACAATTTTGGAGCTGTTTATTAAATCGAACTGGAAATATTATTTGATAAATTGTATTAAGGGTAAATTGGGATGATTTCCTGGATGAGTTGAAATTTTATTTCAAGAGGCTAATCATTTACTTTCGTTTTGGTTTCTTTGTTTAATGGCACTTTAACTTCCTGGGTTATTTAGTACCAAAGTCATTTTAGTTGAAAGACAACTGTAGTACTATTTAACCCATGATTGGGGGATTAGGGAAGCCATAGCTTTCTTAATGGTAATAATTTGAAATGGAAAGTAAATTGTGCGATAGGAGTTTAAACTCGTTTACTTCGATGTCACAGTTCAGCTTGTAAACCACCGAGACTCAACCTAAAAAGGTTTTTAAAATACATAATACCATGATAAGACCTCATTTCTAATATTTTACTTGCACCTTTTTACTTCAGTGTGGAGACATGGCAATTAGAGTGTAATATTGACTTTGAAGGACATACAAAGAAGAATAACAAAAAATAATCTTAAAAACAGATTAAAGTTACTGGGAGTAACTAAAGAAATCGAGATGAAATACTTGACAAGAAAAAAGAATGAGAGACGATCAAAATGAAACTTTGAAAACAATTTATGGAATTTCTAGAGATATTCGACATTTTTAAAAATATTTCTCCTCGATTTGGAAATTTACTGTCAAGACAGATTGCTAAACTAATTAGAAATTTTTGCTAATAGAGTAACATATTTTTGGAAAAAAAAATGTCTAAACAGATCAAAAGCAACAATAGTCTAAAAAATACGTAAGATTAAATTAGATTATTTCAGAAAAAATGATTAAAAAAATAATTTAAGAAAGGTTTTTTTTTTATGAACTATCAAGTGGATTAGTAAAGAGAATTTTATGCGTGAAAATATATTGTATTAATAGTGTTTATGTTCGGTACAAAGATTCATTTCTTAAGGTTGATTTGAGAATATTGTAAAAAGTGGAGATGCCCAAGGAGGCATGAAAAACAAACAAGCAAACAAAAAAATAATAACAAATGGATGTACAAAGTAACACCATTGAATAGTCAGATTGTTTTAAAACACGGCATTGCGAAAAGCACTGTTTTTTATTCTTCCAAAACCGGCTAATTATCCGATTTTAATAAAATGTTCGGTATTGAAAGAAAAAAAAAAGATTTTTCTTAAAATAAACTTTTACAAAAATTTCTGGAGACAACATAATTTTTTTAATGCGTCGAACCCCCTTTTAATCATTTAGTTAATTTACTTTTGTTAATGAAGTTGTCAGTGAATGATTTTTACATTTTTCAAAAGATAATTCCACTGAGAAATACATTTTGCCCGTCTTTTTTAACTGAATTACAAAAATGTTCGTACGGACGCCGACTTTTGGGTTGTTGGAAAATGTTACCATTTTGCTTTTCTAATCTATTTATTCTAGTTAATTTCTGACTTTATTTTTTTCTGAATACAATCTGTAAAAGACAGAAACTGATCACTTTAATACTTTTAACAAATGTTTACGAAATTCCTCATTGTGGATTAGTTCTTATTTTTATTTACTGCCACTGACTGGATGAAAAGATTCAGAGTGTTCTAGTTACTTACGTTCTAAGCTTCAACATTGTAATAAGTGAGTGGGAACTCCAGTTATGCCAGCACATTCACTTTTGAACTTATATCGTTGAGAAAGGCATGAAGTCCCTTTTCCTTTCAGCTATGGGTTAAAAATGTTCTATAACTCTCTTTCTACAAGGATGGCTTTGGCACTAAGTAACCTATGAAGGTTGATATGCAATTAAACAAAGAAGCTGAAACCGAGCCTCTAAGTGGAATTTTGTTATAGAATGTCAAAAATATATGAATAAATAAATATGACTGGCGAAAAATTGGGAACATCAAAAGTGCACTGAAAGCACGGATTCACTTGACTCTCTCTTTCTTGCCATCCCTTCCTATCAGCCGAAGTAAATCATCTCGACAGGATTCAGTCATCACAAAACGAATGAATGTTTTTTGTCGGCTGGCCATCACTTTATGTCTATTTGTCGTCGGAGGAGGACAATGGAAAAACCTAATTATAAGTTTTTCCTGATATTTCCTTACTTGAAAAAGTCGAGTGAGTCTTGATATTATTTATCTATTTGCGTGTGAACGAAATTTTTGTTATGGATGACAGTAAGCGTTATAAATATACTATTTATCGTTTTGATAAGTAGATGCTTGACTTTTTTCAGCGGCAAGACAATTTTTTGTGTTCATATCTTTGTATTTATTTATTTATTTATTCGTCAATTTGCAAGAAATACTTTTTTAAAAATTTAATTCAGATAGAGGACATGAAACTTAATAATAATCCTCAAAAGGCAAAATAATCATTATCTATTTTGCTCCACATACTAATAAGAAGTCAAAGCCCAAGTCATGTAAGCAAAACACAGTAATTGAAAAAAAAAAAAAAAAGAAAATAACAGCAAAAGTATACATTATCAAATATGAAAGTAGGTGTTTTGTTTTTCGACAATTTAATCTAGTGCCATTCTCTCAACACTAGTGAGACGGGTGTTGCAGGACTGATCACAAGGGGTCAATCAGGGAAACTCTCATGGTAGATACAAGAAAGGGTCAAACGCGAGAGTTAGGGATTATTGAAAAGGGTCAGTTATTCAGGTTGCAACCAACAGAAGAGAAGGAACGACTCAAATTTCGAGTGTAGCAAAAGTTCCTTTCCTCTATATCGCTAGGGTTATGATTTAACGGTTCCTTCATCGATTCGAGGATACCCCTTCATATCTCCGAGCTTTTGAAACTCCGATAATAAATTGAGAGCTATTTATCGGCGACCCCAAGTCTACCTTTTTCCTTACCTATGAACTTACCATCATGTCATTATCTCGTTTGAGTTTCCTCCAACTATCTTCAAGGCCCCCTAATATCACAACAGAAAGATTTTCTTCTTTTTTTTTTAGAAATAAAAATAAGCATGGGTAATTGGCTGACCCATGAACAACCTTCGGCATTTCACGTGGTGTGATGATTTGCTATCTAAATTTGCAGACCATTGTTAACGGATTCAATTCTTAATAGGCACCGAATGCATCTGGTCTTGTGCTATATCTAATCTAAGTAAATAACTAATGAACATCCTTAATTTACTGACACATTAGGCAGTGTAATTGTTTTGCTATGTCTCTTCCGTTAACACATAGATCTTGGTATTGTCTACGATTACCACTTGTAGTATAAAGCCAGCCTTTGGAGGTGCAGGACATATTTGAGAACGTATATATTGTAATGTGCTTACGTGAGTATTTGACGAGCCGATAATAGATTACACTCTGCCGCGTCGTCATCTAAGGTGCAAAGCCCAAATGTTCCATTTTCCATAAGGCTAGCTTTGTTGTAGGGTTTTAAGTTTCAGTATTAAAGGGGTTGAAGTTATGGGGTTTAAAGTTGGTTGTCAGATGTGTTGAAGTTGTAATGTTCTGTAGCAGCGCTTGCGAGTTGAATTATCAAAATAAAAAGAATCCACAAAAACTTTGTCGTCTTCGTTTTACTACAAACCATTAATTTCTATTTTGTAAGGTTCAATGGTAACAAATTTCTTAATATCTTGTTTGGTATGTCCGTAATCTTTTCTGTTTAGACTTTGAGCCAGAAATAAGTTTCTGAAATCAATATTCATCTTAATTAGCCGAGTTCAAGTCATCCATTGAATTGAGATAGGAAAGAACCTAAGGCAAAAATGGTACTTAAATCATAGACCTTGTCTAGGAACTTTCAAAAATATGTCGCGCATTAGGAAGAGCAAGCGGGCGATTATCTTCTTCCGGAAGTCATAAACATTGGCAGATAACCAAAACCAATAGCAGTTTTTTTTTAAATTTTTAGCATCAGAGAGAAACATTTTCTTTTATTTTTATTTTTTATTATCATTTTATTTATTTATCTTATATCTTATTTTCTCACAATTTATTAATTTTGTTTCTGTTTTTATAATTCTATTTATTTATTTCATTGAATACTTTTCCTCTCATATATAACAATAAATGTTGCAAATTTCACATGTGATTTAAATTGATCTGGCTCTTGATCCATCTTTGTACAGACACAACAATCTTCCGAATTATTCATCGAAATACGTCGAGAGACCAACCATTAGATTTACCCTATTCCTAAGGGTACAAATCATTACTATTACCAATACCATGTTTTGGGCTATTTTATGGACCTTAAAATTAAAGTATATCCTCTTAGCGGTTTACTGGTTCTGGGGTGATTAAATGCTAAAGTATTGTACCGGTAAACAGGCCTTACGGATTTAACAGATTAAACAAAGCTGTGTTTACGGCGCCATTTTGAGCTTATCCTCTTTATGCTGTTTGTATCTGATTGAAGAGAAGGTCGATGTTTTGCTTCACATATTGGCTTAGGCACCATCGGCTGAAATACTTGGATCAGCTAAGGTGAATAATTGGAGCATTATTTGCGATGATTGTTTGGTAAAATGAATCTCCTCTATCAAAGGCTGTCCGCTGTCCATTAGGTGTCGATCTCACCCCAGTCAGAGTAATTTCTCTTGCAGTGACATGGAAACGGTTGCAATGAATCGGAAGACAATTCAACCGATAACACACCCACGTTGCTTATGTCGGTCTACATGTTGAGATAATAGACTACGCATTGAAGCGATCACGGATGTGCCCCGAAGTACTTGTTGAAGGATGTAACAATTACCGAAGAAATTCTGATAGTATTTAATGCCTGAGGCCAAGAAAGAAAATCGAACAATCTAATCAATGACTTCGATACCTCAATCTGTTCACTAAAATATGTTCATTCTTTCTTTAGATTTCCGCTCTAATATTGTTCGGTAATTACGAAATTTGACGAGATGGGAATGACGTCATAGCCATGTGAGTATTTCTTTCTTCCTTTCTTATACGATTCCCTTTCTTTTTTCTTTCATTTTATTATACTTTTCTTTCTTTCTTTCTTTCTTTCTTTTCAACTCGTATTTTCTTACTTTCTTCTATTAATTGGCCTCCTCCCACTCCTTTTTTCGTTTTATCTTTTTATCTTTGATCAACACTTTACGCTTTTTTATCAAAATATTTCTCTTTATTCATTATTTTTTCCATTTTTTCTTGCTTTCATTTTCTGACTCTTTTCTATTCCCATTATTTAACAAATTTTCATTCTCATTCCTTCTGTCATTTCCAACTTTTTACAGACTTTTCTTCATTCAAGTTCAAATAGAGTTTGACTCATTTGGAAAATATTTTTTCTGCGTTTTCCTTAATCTTCTAAACTGTGTTCTTTTAGTTGCTTTCTAACCGTTTTTTTTTGTTTTTAAATTTTACATTTAGGATTTTTCTTGAATTATACGCTTTCAAAAAATTCTAAGAATTATCTTATTATTCAAAGAATTAAATCGATAAGATAAAGGTAAATTGTGGATTGTAATATTTTCTTTTTCGATTATAATATTCGGTTGTAATATACTAGCTTAGCTAGCGACGATGAACTTAGCAGATTCAATGCAGTCGCAAGATAACATCAACAAAGTGGTCTCACAAGAAAGAGAAAAATAAAAGATGATGGCAATAATATAATCTATTGCTTATGGATAGAGTAACAGATATTTTCGTTTGCAGATAAGATCAACAAATTACCGGAAAAAGACGGAAGTATGTCAGTTCCGATAACCAGCCAATACACGAGGCGAAGAGGATGTTCATACTTCCGCATGGGACTTGAAAAGACAATATAAGGTCTGTAATTTTGGACAGAAGGCAGAGATCCATTGGTCACTCAAGCGACAGGGAGTCACCCTGCTGGTCTCTCAAGCGAAACGGAGAGATCCTCTGGTCACTCAAGCAGACCTGTCAGCTCCCCGTCTGTTTTCTCCGGCGGTTGCATTACTTCACAAAAAGGTTCCACGCCACAGAAGAAAGGTATTGCGAAGTTTCTCGGACTGTATTCCTTCTACACACAATCGTCGCCATTGAAGAATAAAAATATAAATTATATTTTTATATATCTACGAGTTTTCCGTTGTTTGTCCAGTGGTGCAATAGGCGACACGGTTATATTTCATAATTTCATAATTATTCATTGGCCCAGCGGTTAGAGTGTTCGCCAATGGCCCGGGAGACCTGGGTTCAATCCCAGGTCGAGTCATACCAAAGACTTTAAAAATGGTACTTGATACCACCTTGCTTAACACTCAGCATTATAAGGTACGGTTCAAGGGTAAAGTGGAGCAATCCTGGGAATGGAGTAGCGCCCTCCCCTACACCTTGGTGTAGTAGCTATCGAAAAGGGAGCCTTCGGGTCACCCTCGACTATGGTCGCTAACTTACTTTTACTAATGTCTGACAACCTACATTATTTTCCCATTATAATCATTAGAACAAAAGAATTTGTCATTTAGAATTTGCATAAGAAATTTAGGCACAAAAAACTCTGTGTTTTTGAGATGCTAAGAAAACACCAAATCCCAACCAGAAGACCAGATCTAGACGTAATTAACGGGAAAAAAATGAAAACTTGTCGTTTTGTGGATTTTGCCATTCTCGCAGACCACCGAATAAACTTTTGTAAACATTTTCTTACTTAGATTTTCTTACTGAAACTTTAAGGGATGTGAAGTACCCTTTCATTGCTATTACTTCCAGGTCTACTCTGACCCGGACTGGTAGTACCTGTTAGGTTACATCTTTGGGTCATATTAAACAATTCAGTCATGTACTCATTTGAAACCTTTCAACTATGTTTAAACATATTATTAATGTTAAATTGAATTATTAGTATTTGATAGAAATTCTTGAAACCATTTCACTTAGTGTAAACGGATTAATAATGTTCTTTCGAATTATTTGTGTTAGATTGCAATACATTACTGTTTAATGGCAATATTGGAAACAACGTAACATTGAACAAACAAATTAGCCCTGGCTGGTTTAAAAATATTGTTACGAGGTGCATACGATAAGTTTCCAGACTTTTTTTTCGTATGGGTACTTTTATTGATAGTACACACATGAAACTCTAGTCCCCTGCAAAGTAATCTCCTCCGGCTGCAATGCACTTGTTCTACCGTTCCAACAACTTTTGGATGGCCCCATGTAAGTCCTCTCGTGTGAGCATGTCAATGACCTTCGTCACAGCCTCTTTCATCTCCTCAATTGTCTCATAACGACAGCCTGTGAGCTTAGGGAATAACCAAAAGTCACAGGGAGCTAGGTCTTGACTATAGGGAGGCTGAGGAACTGTCTTGATGGCCATCTTGGTCAAATAGTCTGTGACCAGGATGGAGTTGTGAACTGGTGTATTGTCCTGTTGGAAATGCAACTGACCCGATTTGAAGAGTGTTGGTCTCTTCCGACGGAATCTCTTCCTGAACTCCCGTAAAACCTCAACTTAGTAGCCCTAGCTATAATCCTTTGGCCAATCAAATCTGGTCTATTGACTTCCTTACTCATCCCACACCTCTCATCATCTCTCACAGACTCCGTGCCATCCTTGAATCTCTAATGCCACTCAAAAACTGATGCTCGATTCATGCAAGATGGTCGAAAAGCAGTCTGAAGCGTTCTATTTTTTCCAAATTTAAAACAGAATTTTATTGCATATCGTTCTTCTAAAGTGTCATCACGTCCAGATTGCATTTTTGAAATTCATCAGCTGTGACAATCAGGCTTTAGTAGGGTGTATTCCAATTGCTGCTGTAGCTTTTTAATTGAAGCTGAAATCATAAAAATGGGTCAGTCATCTCATAAGATGTATAGCAATAACATAGTGCATTTTCAAGTGTCCTAGTCAATTTTAGATGCCCATACGAGAAAAGTCTGGAAACTTATCGTATGCCCCTCGTACCTACGAGCGGTTCACTGACAAATCATATATGATACAATATATAAATTTAAACAGAGTTTGACTTTAAATAATCCGTACGGTTTTATATGCTATAAAATATAACCAAACCAAGTAGATCAATATAGGTTCCAAAATAAGAACTGTTTCAATAATTGTCAGCATCCATATATTTATTGTATTTAAATGACAGATTTGTAATCTTATATTGTCAATATATTTACAGTTTATTTCGTGTCTTCATTTTTCTGTTGTTATTGCCGCTTTTTGGATTTGTTATTTTTTTCTTTTTAATACTATTCAAGCAAAATTCTTTATATAATTTTTATGTCAAAATATTAATCTGTAATCCCAATATTTATGATTGAATATAATTTTATAATTAGAAGTATGTGCAAATAAATAAGCAGCGTTTATTTATTTAAAGTAATTGATAATTTGTACGCAATATAATTATTTACAAATCATTTCTACTTGAAGAATGTTTAGAGGTAAGATTGGTGATTTACTGTTTTCTTTTTCATATATTTTCTTGACAAAGAAATCTATTTTTCCTTCTAGTTGCTTTATTTAATCATCATTATTAATTTTGACAATTATTTTCTTCCATATTCTCAATTCTTCTTACTTTGTCAATCATTATTATTGATAATTTTGCTGGTCGCTCACCACTGTATCCGCATGGAAAAACTCTGTCAACGCCGCAGTAGGAGGGGTAGGATTACTTATAGGACCTAGAGCACTAAAAACGCTTAATAGCGTTGAGAAAATACAACCTAGAATGATGGCAGCTACATTTAACGGAAACCCCAGAGCAACAATCATCTCATGCTACAGCCCCACCAATGTTAGTGAAGAAAAGGAAATAGTCACCTTCTACGATGAGTTATCCTCATTAGTACGTAGCATCCCGAAACACAACATGTTAGTCATTGGCAGAGACATGAATGCACAAATCGGGAAAAACGGAAACAACAAATACAGCCTCCACAACACGTCAAATAGGAATGGGCAACATCTAACAGATTTCATGATAGAAAATAGATTAGCATGCCTCAATACAAACTACCAAAAAAGAGAGGGCAAACTATGGACATACACGTACGCAAACAATACTAAAGCACAGATAGACTACGTCCTTATGAACAAGAAATGGAAGAATAGTGCATTGAATTGCGAGGCATACTCCTCTTTTGAGGGTGTGTCCACTGATCACCGAATAGTCACGGCGAAAATACGGTTAAGCCTACGAAAAAACGCCAAACGAACAGCAACCACCAAACAGTATGATTGGGCCCTATTAAACAACAAATATGTAAGAGATAAATACGTATTAGAATTAAGAAACAGATTCGAAACACTACAAGAAAAGACGGAAAAAAGTACACCAAACGACGAATATGAAAATTTCGTCAATGCACACCTCGAGGCAGCAGCAAAATACATTCCAACAAAACTTAAAACTAAATATAGAGTCCCATGGGAAACTTTAGCGGTGAGAGAAAAACGTGCACTAGTGAAAACAGCCTCCAAAAACTATCGAAAAAACCCAACAAACACAAATGCCTTAAAACTAAAAACGGCACAATATCAATTAGCAGGCATATATATAAAGGAACAGACAGAATACATTCAAAATCAGATAGATAAGATTAGAGACTCGGTGGAAGATAGACAATCTAGAATAGCCTGGCAAACAATAAACGAAGTGAGCAGAAGAAAGAACACAGCCAAAGCAAAACTGAAAGCAGCAAACCAACAAGAAAGAATAAAACTGTGGAAACAGCACTTCGAAAACTTACTTGGAAACCCACCAAAAATAACGCATGAACCAATCACCAGAATAATTAGCAAACAATTAGACATTAAACTAGGACCGTTCACACAAGAAGAACTCGACTCGGTTCTCAGAAAAATTAAAAATAGGAAAGCTGCAGGGCTGGACGAAATTCCCCCGGAAGTATGGAAGACCAGACAATTCGACGACATACTGCTCCGACACTGCAACGCAGTATACAATCAAAATCCGATAGACAGATGGATGAAGGGATGCATACTCCCCTTCCCTAAAAAGGGGGACCTAGGATTAGCCAAAAACTACCGAGGCATAACACTTACATCCATAGCTGCCAAAATCTACAATGCCCTACTACGAAACCGAATAGAACCCAAAATCGAAAACATACTTAGAAAAAACCAAAATGGCTTCCGAAGAAATAGATCCACGACCTCACAAATATTAACCATCCGCAGAATCCTTGAAGGTGTACGGGCAAAGAACCTACAAGCGACATTAATATTTGTCGACTTTACCAAGGCTTTCGACTCCATTCACAGAGGAAAAATGGAACAAATACTACTAGCGTACGGCATATCTAAAGAAACCGTAGCGGCAATAACGATTCTCTATAGAAACACTAAAGTAAAAGTACGATCACCAGATGGAGACACAGAATACTTCGACATTGTAGCAGGAGTACTACAAGGGGACACGCTGGCCCCGTACAACTTTATCATTTGTCTAGACTACGTACTTAGAACATCGATTGACAAAATCAAAGAGAATGGCTTCGAACTGACGAAGAAAAGAAGCAGAAGATACCCCGCAACAACAATTACCGACGCCGACTACGCCGATGACATAGCGATACTGGCAAATACACCTGACCAAGCCGAAACTCTTCTGCATAGTTTGGAACGAGCAGCAGCAAGCATAGGCCTCTATGTTAATGCACACAAAACGGAATATATGTGCCATAACCAAACGGGGGACATCTCCACTCTAGAAGGAACCCCTCTTAAACTAGTAGACAAATTCACGTACCTAGGAAGCAGCGTCGAATCAACCGAAAAGGACATCGAAACGAGGCTAACGAAAGCATGGACAGCTATCAATAGGCTATCGATTATATGGAAATCAGACCTAACCGATAAAATGAAACGCAGCTTCTTCCAGGCAGCGGTCACATCGATACTGCTATATGGATGCACTACATGGACGCTAACAAAACGGCTGGAGAAGAAACTGGATGGCAATTACACAAGAATGCTGCGTGCAATCCTGAACAAGTCCTGGCAGCAGCACCCCACAAGACACCAACTGTACGGCCACCTACCCCCTATCACGAAAACTATTCAAGTTAGACGAACCAGACATGCAGGAGACTGCTGGAGAAGCAGAGATGAACTCATAAGAGATGTACTCTTATGGATCCCCACACATGGCCGCGCAAAGCAGGACGACCAGCTCGAACGTACATTCAGCAGCTATGTGAGGATACAGGCTGTTGCCCTGAAGACCTACCTAGGGCGATGAACGATAGGGAGGAGTGGCGAGAGAGGGTCAGGGATATCCGTGCTACCAGCACGATATGATTATGATGATGATTGAGGCATGCTAATCTATTTTCTATCATGAAATCTGTTAGATGTTGCCCATTCTTATTTGACGTGTTGTGGAGGCTGTATTTGTTGTTTCCGTTTTTCCCGATTTGGGCATTCATGTCTCCGCCAATGACTAACATGTTGTGTTTCGGAATGCTACGCACTAATGAGGTTAAGTCATCGTTGAAGGTGACTAGTTCAGTTTCTTCACTAACATTGGTGGGGCTGTAGCATGAGATGATTGTTGCTCTGGGGTTTCCGTTAAATGTAGCTGCCATCATTCTAGGTTGTATTTTCTCAACGCTATTAAGCGTTTTTAATGCTCTAGGTCCTATAAGTAATCCTACCCCTCCTACTGCGGCGTTGACAGAGTTTTTCCATGCGGATACAGTGGCGAGCGACCAGCCATTGCCAGTTTCGTGATATTTGATATCTTCTGTGTGCGTGTATCTGTGTTCTTGTATGCATATTATGTCTATCTTATGTTCTTCCGCCGATGCGATTAGCTCTGGTAGTTGTCCTATTCTATTTAATGTTCTTACGTTAAATGTGGCTATTTGTAGTGTTTGCTTGCATTTTAGTAGTTTTGATTGTTTGAGCCCTGTAGCTGATTTTTCGAACACCGAGGCCAGGGCTCCAAACTCAGCAGGACGCGCCCCTTTTTTACCCGCGCCAAGAGCGATGCGGTTTGTGTAAGTGGTTTGAGTGTGGGTCATGGTTATCTTTCGATGGCTGTTTTATTCTCTTCTATAGAAGCCACTCTTATAGAGGAGCAGCAGTAGTTCCCCGATCGAACAAACGATCCTGAGCGTAAAGTCGTCAAACTCACGTCCAGGACCCGTTTAGGTATTGAGTTTGGCCGTACATGGGTTTATTCAAATACCTTTACGTACATCATGCTGCTTCCCATGTGTACGCCAAAAAAAGAAAAAAAAAAAAAAAAAGAGGGGATAATTTTGGTTTAAGTTTTCTTAAGTTTTAACTTAGTTAAAGTCCAAGATTAAGGTACTTTCGTATGACTTTCACTAGTACTGACTTTTGCTTTTTTTTTTGCTGTATTGGGACTTTTCCTAGGCTTTTTATTTATTTTTTATTTTTTTTAATACTACAGTTGGGAACCTAGCAGGCTTCAGGAATTATAGAGCTTGAAAAATTATTATTATTTTTTTTTCTTTTCTTTTTCCTTTCTCTGGGGGGGAGGCTGTGGTAGCATTAGTTGTTTTAGGCTTTTTCTTTTTCTTCTAAATTACTGTTAGGGCTTTCTTTACAAATTTTTAAATTATATTATAGAAGAGATTCAAAAACATTCTGCCTTGTTCGCTGACATTTCGAAAGACTAACATCAATTTGGCTTTATAGTAGAGTAAGCGTGTCTTTACATTTAAAACGCATAGTTTAAGCATTATTTCACAAACAAAATACAGCATAACATTTTGTAAAATTCAGCATTTTAAATTGATAGAACTTAAAGACATACTGACCAATATTGATATATTTCTTCCAGTTGGCTCCTGAGTTCAAATGCTCCTTCTTCGTTTTGACTTTTATGTACTACTGAAATTTTAGGTAGTTTTGGAGGCGGTCTACTGGGTCGGGGAATTCATTTCATTTTTTTTTTCTTTTTCCTTTCTCTGGGGGGGGATGTGGTAGTATTAGGTGTTTTAGGCTTTTTCTTTTTCTTCTAAACTACTGTTAGGGCTTTCAGTAGTAATTTACTAAGATTTTTGTTAAGATGAGGCACAAGGCCGTATGAATGGGGCACATAATGAGACTCGAACTTATTCGTGTAGGTTTGCTAGTCAAGCTTGCAAACCCTGAGTCGCTCTGTTTTGCGCAATTAGTACTTTTATATTATTTCCGTTGTTTTTGCCTTGCTTTATATGGCAACATTCATATCACAATGTGTTTATGTTGCCATTCAAATATCCCATATCCCCATATTCTTCATTTGTCTAAACAAATATGCTACCATCCTAGATTTTTCTGATTACATTTATATTGTCATATCTGCACATGTCTTAGATTGTTTGTTAGGATGTAACACTATGTAGGAGGTCCGCCAAGCAGACGATTCCTCTGTCTGTTTTGGCGCGAAACCAGACAAAGGGTTTTGGACTCGAGATCTCGGCGTGACCAGAAGTGGGTAAGAGAACGCGAGAAGGGAGTTGGACAAAGGAACTCGGAGAAGGCATTTGGCGACGGACAGGGCAGTCGACACCGGACAGCAGAGAGACCAGTCGGATGAGATGAGGTCCAGAGCAGTGAGGGAAGACGAGTCAAGATGAGTCAGCACTCCTCATGGGTTGTAGAATTTTCGCTAGAAATCCATGCTTGCGTTAGTCTACATATGCTCACAGGAATGCAGAGTGTTACATAACTTCTTGTCTTGCACTTTGAGTTAACCCCTGGCTCGTATTGTTCGTTTTGTTCGTTTGTTCTTTTTCTCCCACTCCCTCGATTGTATTTCTTGTAGCCGTAAAGAAATGTGCGATGCCCCCCGATCGGGACCACTAGAAGATCACCAGCCAAGAATATCGAAATGGTTCGAAAAAGTTGATGTAACGTGGGGGCCGAGGGGGTATCGTCACAAGGATTGTGAACTATTAAGACACCAGTCACTTTCAAACAGATTTCTTTGTGTACATATTGGAGTTGAAACGTCTAGAGTTTAAAGCCTTCATTCCTAGATTAGATCAATGACTGCTGATATCAGAAAAGGGTCCGGAGAGGTCGAATAGGTTTTTGTTTTTGCCATTCTTTGAGGGTGAGTAATGGGTTGCGAATTTGTAGTGAGTTCGATCTCCAGTCGCGCAACAACGTTTGCTTTCGGATAAATACCAAAAGGAAAATAATGAACACTCTTGTCTGCGTCTCCGGCCGTAGGTCTATTGTACAACTGTAGGTCTTCTACCAGGAAGGCTTTGGCATTAAATAACCCACGAAGAATTATGTGCCCCTTAAGAAAGAAAGTACACGTAATAAAACCATTCTACGAGGCAACACATTTTCAGTTATTTGTTTCGGATTTGTGGATCGAATTTCAAAGCCCAACACTTTTTTCCAAATTTCATCATTATTTTATCATTAAATAAAATTATCAATAATTCGTAGAACGAATTAAATAAATGTTTGCTATTTATTTAGCTGATTGTATCTTTTTTTTATAGAAGTGTTTTTTTTCTATGGTTGCATTGTTTGTCGATCGTCAAATAAATCAATTCATTTTAATGGTTGTTTATACTTAGAGATCTCCACATCAGATTGTCTTGCCAAAGGATTACGTTAAATGAACCGTAAAATTTTATTTTTATTACAGGTCTTCATCCGTTTAACTTCCAAAATCAATAGCCAAAAAAAAGAGTTTTATTTCCACTAAGTTAAGGTCGTTCCACATTTCAATTTGTAAAATCTTGTAGGAAGAACATAAATGATGTCATTAGGAAATCAAGTGTCCATTGGTCACGAATGAATTTGAAGCATTTCTTCTCTTTTTGTTCTCGTTCATCAAACAGATAAAAATTCATTTCACATAGCACTAATACCCTTGGGAAAGGTATGAATCCAATTATTCTCCCTCCAGCTATGGGTAAATAGTAGGGCAGACTGGATTCTTCAGCCTTGATGAGGCAACTAGTCTAGGAGAAGGAAAACTCTAAATTGAAACCTGTTAAACTCCGCTTAAAAATTGACCTTGTGTCATATCCTGCCCGAGCGGATGGGTTGGGTAAATATGATCAAACAGATAAAACCACTTTTTTTTATCTCTGTTAATTAAACAGATTTTTTCTCACCAAAATTGAAATAAAAATAACAAAAGAAGTCATGTGAGTATTTTCACCATTTTTGTACCCCTTTTCTTATATTGTTTGTCATAGAACAATGTGCATTTTTTCGATGTTTAATCACGTTTGAACATTAATGAAGAACCTCTATGTTTTTCTATGTTTGTATTAAACGTCCATTACATCTTACGACGAGAGTTTTTTTTTTTCATTCCGTCTATTCAGTGTTAGTATATTACTGGATAGATTCATGTTAATATTGGAACTTGGAGAGTGGGAATGCAGCAAAATGTTTTCCTTAGTTCCAATCATAACCAATAAACGATAACATCATCAATAATCAATCTTTATGGGGTTCCCCGTGGCGTTGTGGCAAGTGGGGTCCACGTACGAGAGTGGCTAACGTGCTGGACTACGACATCGTAGTTAGCGAGTTCGATCCCTAGGCTCTCTATTACATTCATTTTCGGACTACCATTTCGGAAAAGATATACACCACCTTATCCTCCCAGCTGAGGGTTGAATTGTATCAATAATGGTCTTCTACAATGAGACTTTGGCATTAAATACCTCACAAATATTGATATCTTTTATATTTTCAAAGAAATCGGAATAGATGGAGTTCTCTCGTATGGAATAGTCAGAAGGAATGTCATCATCAAACGCACGATTTATTTTTTATATGAAAATCACAAAAACGCAAATGGGATATGAAAGCTTATTTTTGACAACAGAATTAGGGAGGTTTTAGAAATTCATTTAATGAAATATTTATAATGAAAAAGGAATAAAATCTGAATAATGATAAAACGCACACACAACTATATATATATATATATATATATGATGTGGAATGGATGTTTGGTTTTCAATGCTCTCAGTCCATCTTGTGTCAACAGACAAGTCAGCAGTTGTTCTATGAATTCATTATTTGATCCCGGCAGTTTTTCTTATCAGAGAAAAAGAAAATCATGTTCGATTATAGCTTATCATAAAAATTATCCCTTTTACATTTTGTATGAGAAATACCAAAAGTCTTTAGGCACTAGCAGCCTAATAAGAATGTCTGATATTACCATTGACTTACTGAGAATATTGCCGATCAGATACTGTATCTCACCAAGAAATTCGTGAACTTTTCTAATCAGTAATGATGCTTCTGAGCTGCCGTACCTTCATAATCAGCAGTGAACTCATCTAAATCACTTAAAATCCTCTGCGCTGTTCTCAGATTAACATCCAAACACTGTGAAATTATTGTATTGGAACTTCCATGTGAATGCCAAGCAGTACAGCGTACCGTTTCAATGTTTCTAGAGTGGTGAATTGTGG
The DNA here is from genome assembly GCA_963585895.1 of Sepioteuthis lessoniana. Classification (NCBI taxonomy): domain Eukaryota; kingdom Metazoa; phylum Mollusca; class Cephalopoda; order Myopsida; family Loliginidae; genus Sepioteuthis; species Sepioteuthis lessoniana. The sequence goes on from OY757941.1 coordinate 60,804,266, forward strand.
TATAGTACTGCTTTCCTCACAAACCAACTGACTCTAATTTGATGCACAGTTGACAAAACCAGAATAGAGTAAAGTGATTGCGTGAAATTATTAATTTACCCACTGAATCATTCAGTGTGCATATATATATATATGGAGGTGCCCGTGGTGTAATCGTTATCGTCGTAGGAAATGACACGAGTTCAAATCCTGGACGAGACTGATTGCATTTCACATAGCACTAATACCCTTGGGAAAGGTATGTATCCAATTATTCTCCCTCCAGCTATGGGTAAATAGTAGGGCAGACTAGGTTCTTCAACCTTGGTGAGGCAACTAGTCTAGGAGAAGGAAAACTCTGAATTCAAACCTGTTAAACCCCGTTTAAAAATTGAACTTGTGTCATATCCTGCCCGTGTGGAGGGGTTGGTAAATATGATATGATATGATATATATATATATATATATATAAATAATTGGGAACTTTTTTGTGTCCCATTTGGACAATGAAATGTATGTTTATTTACTAAGCACAGGAAGAGCTTGTAACTCAAAAAAAAAAAAAAAAAAAAAGATGTTCCACACTGGATTTTCATCGAAAATGTCCCGAATCTCAAACAATAATCAAGAAACTCTACTGCCGCAAGATGCATGCTATTTAAATTTCTAAATTTTAAAAGAATAAATATTTTCCGTTCTAAACTAATTAATCACTTTTAATTAGATATTACTAATTAGGTTTATATACAGTTTTTAAAACTGCTCAAGTAAAATAATTACATTGCCTTATAACTTAGGATAAATAATCAATACAGGAAATATATGTTAATATAGGTAATTGTGTTCTATTGACAGTTGAGATTTGAAAATATAATTCCTTTAGAACTCTGCGCGATTCTGTCATCTGCGAGCATGTGAATGCTATAAATAGTGATGCGGTTAATTAAAATGATGAGTGCTTTGGTGTCTTGCATAGAGCAAGGACAAAACAACATTTATTTTATCCTAGAGGCCCTTTACATCCTATTTTATTAGCCCACTCTGTGCAAGTAAAATTCTAAGCACTCCTTAAATTTACTTGGAGATAATTGTTGCTTGACTAAGGATGGTTTTAATTATTTTTTCTTCCCTCTTGGTTTTGCTATTATTCTCATCTCCACCCCTTTTAATTTAATCTATTTCAAACGGACTTCTGATGTTGTCGCTTGACAAATATCAGATGAAAGGTTCCTTGCGATTCCAATGAATTTTTTCTCCATTCATTGCTATCTCCTTAATTGAATATGTCTCTTAGTATTTCTCTGTATAAATTTATTTGTACCAAAAACTTATTTATATATAATCATCCCCAGACAGATTAAATAGTTGTAATACAACGAAACAGTGTGGCTGGACACGCTAGATTCTCGAAGCTGGGATTGAAACCCGACTGAATCATACGCCAACTCGAGATTCTACCACACAACAACGAGGAAACTTGCGAAATGAAGGAATTTTAAACGCTTATGTATCACATTTGTTTTGTTTAGATATATCCACTTAACGGCTACCGAGAGGTAAATTCATTCGAAGAGCCTTGCTTTTAGGCTAATTATGGAAAAACCTTCATTATTCATGATAACATTTATTTTTAAACAATCTCCTTGCTTTTCAAAGCACTCAATTCAGCTATGAACATTAATCAAACATTGAAAATCCCACTGTATTTAGCTTGATTTGTTGGCGGAGAATAGAATGTAATGATTTTAAACATCCCTCCCATTTCCAAAAAAACGGGTATCCTTTCTCTGACACTAAACGACACCCGATGATGAATCTTTTAGCGAGCTGAGTACCACTTTATTTTCATTATGCCCAAGTTCACTATGACCATGTTATGGTTTCAACTATGAGTCAAATAGATCTGTTTAAAAATTATTGGGATTAGATTGGAATCCATATAACTGAATTTATTGGTATTAAGAATAGTTACTTGGGCTATAATTATTTACTAATTAGTATTATTAGTTACTTAAGATCATACACAAGGAAATGACTATAATGGATTTGAAATTGTTACTTGGAAACATAATTATGAATATTATATATAATACTTGAAATCATACAAGTACGTGCAAATTAGCTGTATTAGATTGGAATAGTTCTTACCATAACTGTATACAAAAATCTCTTAAAAAAACAACCACACAAAAGCTGTAAATATATACGAATAATGAACGCAATTTCCTAACCTCTAAGCATAATATAATCCTTGATTGGTCGACATGCCGCTAAAAACTATTACTAGCAATCAACAACATTCCACATGTATAGTTTATGCAACGGATTTATTGACCCGTTTAAATATAGACATCACCCTACTTATTTTGATTTACTAGGTCTGTGGGAAACAAATATATGTAAATTTTTTTTTGTTACTTGCAGCGAAACTTTTACAATTATCTTCAAAATTTATTACTTAGCAAATTGTGAAAGTGGACATCTTTTATTTAAATAGGAAGGTTCTTTCTTTGTTTTGTTTCATATAATAAAACTATTGAAAGAAAAAATTTTTTCCGAGCTGTATTTCATGGGAGGCCCCTTAAAATATTTTGAGGCGGGCTGTAGAAAGGGTCTCGAAAAAAAGAAGTTGGCGCCAGTCGTCTGTGCATAAAAGTAATTCAAATTACCCTTAGCCTGTATATGGGTTTCTTTTTCAAACGTCTAAAAGGAGCTACAAAGGATTTGTTTTGTTTCAAGAACTTAAAACTTTGATGTTAAACGTTCAGTGCAGAAAAAGAAAATCAGAATCGAAATTTAGTAGAGGCAGGCAGGAAATTTGAAACAATGTTCTCATGAAAATAAGGTCAGAAAATTTGTGAGGAAGCATTAAAATGTACTTTCTACTGTTTATATATATATATATATATATATATATATATATATATATATATATATATATATATATATATATATATATATATATTAAATAATAGCTCTTATGGTAAGAAAAAACGGCAAGTGATTTGAAGATGAAAATATACAAAGATGTATGTTTGAGGTTTTTGTTTTTTTTTACTATAAATAGTTTTCTTTCCATACTTCTTTAGTCGAGATAAGGTACCCTGATGAGCCGCTTAGGCGAAACTATAGTCGGTTAGTTCCTGACTCACAAAGTAATTATCGTTACTATATATATATATATATACTTTGGCTCAGAGGAGGTGCCCGTGATGTAACGTTTATCGTCGCAGGAAATGAACATGATGACTCGAGTTCGAATCGTGGACGAGACGGTTTGCATTTCCCATTGCCCTATTATGCTTAGGAAAGGTATGATTCTTTTATAATGTTCAGAACTAATTCTTCGTCGCTACTTTTGTAATATTCCGTGAGGGGAGGTAATTTTTACCGATTCTTAAAATCTCTTCACTCTCGTAGAATGCCGAATATTAAGTATGAAATGCTAAACGATTCTAACTTAAAATGGTTACATTTTACATCTATTTAGCATACGTTTCGTATCTCCTCTTTCTTGTAAGACCTCTGTCTGACCCATTTATATATACACCACTTCTTGTCACTTAAACTTCTGTTGCACAATACATTTCAACACTTGTGTTTGTTGGCTAGATATCCGTGTTCGAACCACAAGTCAGGATTTGTATATTCTTCTATATAACAGAATCCAACTACCATGGAGAAACAGTAGGATAAATTGAGCTCTTTAACCATGGTGTAGCAATCTGGCCAGGAGAAGAAAAACTCCGACTTCAAACCTGTAAAATTTCGCTTGAAAATTCACTCTGTTTTGTATCCTTCTCGTGCGTGTGAGGTAAATATTCATTTCTCCTTTTATATGCTTGAAACTTCCGGTAAGATTTGAATGTATTATCTGCGCTAAATATCAAAGCGTCGTTCACAAAGATTTCTCCTTAGAATCCAAATAAATTTACACAATCCGAATCATCTTCTTTTTCTTTTCAGGCATTGTGGTGAAGTCAACAAGAGTTGTCTGCTCCTGAATCAATGGCTGATATCTATTTTAAAAAAGCTCTATCATAACTGACCTTATCTGTGTTATATTTCAATGTAAAGCTTCACGTCAAGCCATTATCTCGTCCGGTTTTCATTAAAGACATGTTTTTGTCTTCGAATGAGTCAAAACCGAAGTATATATACTCTTAGGGATTCCAAATAACACAGCAATTCCACCTATTTGGGGAACGGTTGAAGTTTATTCCAGGATCACAGGCTGTGAAGGATGGACAAGTTTTAACCTATCACACATAAAGGTTAGTGCAATTCAACAGTAAAATACAGCATCGAGCTTAGTGTAATACTCATCGTCAAGGGAAATAGAATCGGTGATCCGAGTTCGAATCCAGGATCTGATTGTTTATGCTTCATTTTGCGCTAATATTCTAGAGAAAGGTATAAATCGATCTGACTTCAACCTATGGATAAATAGTAGAGCAAATTGGGTTCTTTTCACTTGGTTCTGATACCACACTAAGAGAAGGAAAATTGTGAATTTAAAAAAGCTTTCTTACAACTGACCTTGTGTCATATTCTGTCTGAGAGGAAAGCATTGGAAGAAAAAAAAACAACTTTCCTTCGTTAAGAAGCCAATTGATCCTAAAACCTGCGAACAGAATTCGAAACCGTGGAAATCTAATTTAATATACGGCAAAAATATGTTTATGTATTTTTCAAAAATCAATTAAAATAGAAATCAAGTAGGGTTAATATATTCATGTATACCGTATTGACAGCTTATGAGAAAAATGTCACAGAAAATTACTCAACTTTGAGTGACTGGTAAGTCAAATTCAAAAGCTGCAGTGGTCTTTAAATCAAACAGCAAACATCTCCACGAATTCAAACAAGAACTGAATACATATAAATCTTTGAAAATAACCTGATAGTAGGGAAGGCTACGAATGTCAGGCGAAAACCTTTCACCTGACATTCGTTGTTTAAATCCGTTTATTTATTTATTTTTAAATTCCCTTCCAAATTGAGGTGCGACTTACAGGCTGTCAAATACAGCATTTAAACATCTCTTTCTCTCTCTTTCTCTCTCTCTCTCTCTCTTACACGCACACATACCCCCCATATATATATATATATATATATATATATATATATATATATATATTATTTCATATTACGTTTGCGGAAGTTTTAGGTTTTGATTCTTTTCCGTAAAAGTATGTTTTCATCATATTTTACATCTTATGGTGTTATTAAGATGAACTGCGGGAATTCTACAATTGCAGATACAGCGCTCAGATTCCCTAATGAAGGTCTGATGAATTGGTTTGGTTTCTTTGTTTAGTGGTACATCTATATCTATATACGTGGATTATTTAATGCCAATGCCATCCTTGTTGGAAAACAACAGTGTTACTATTTAATCCGTTGCTGGGGGATAAAGAGTTTCACACATTTCTCTAGGGTATCAGTCCGAAAGTGAACCTAATAGTGCAACTGTAGTTTGAATTAGTATACAACAATGTGGCACTCCAGCATGTTAGCTCCTGCGCCACAAAGACTCCCTTAAGTGCTGAGACTTTGATCCTTGGTAGAGAACGGGGAGACAACACTATTAGAAATAAATTACCCCACCTACCGTATTTGACGGCATATAAGGCGTATGTTTTGTTTTGTTTTTTACTAAAATTGCTTTTAGAATTCCACTGCGTCTTAGATTCCATATATAGGGTAAAATTTGCGGTGTGACACGACATGCGGTTGAGTACTTAATTAATATATAAAATTATAATTTATCAAATATATTCTAATTAATATATATATATATATATATATATATATATAAACAAAATGAAAATCCTTAAAATAAGTATATTTTTTGTTCAAGGCTTATATTACCTAAAAAGCTGGTTGATCGTTCCTAAAGGTCAGTTAAGTGCGAGACAATCGTTTTTGATTTTAAAGGTCAGTTAAGTGCAGACAATTGTTTTTGGTTTTAAAGGTTAGCAAATTTATTTAGTTTTTCGATAGTCAACTAACTTCACCAATCACAATGATGAAACGGGTCATTTCGTAAAATATATTTAGTTAGTGTTACTCTCACCACACCTCATCGTCACTCTTCCTTTCTCGATTTTCTCTATTCTTTGAGTTGCTAGACAATCTAGCCACTCATATTACCTGACCGTCAGAAGAAGATACGGCTGAATTGTGTCAACCGCCCGCCGTGGATCTTTAAAAAAAAACGTGGACACGGAAGGATTTGACAAAGCAAAAAGCTGGAAGCTAATGTGGTAGTCACGAACACAATAGCCATAACAAGTATTCTGAATAGCAATCACACCACATTGGGCTCCGTGACTAGCATAGGACCACAGTGATAGTCGGCCGAAATTAGCTACTTGGCAACTTCTGTTAGCTTAAATTATTAAACTTCTATTAAACTATTAAATTTCTAGAAAACTATTAAACTTCTACAAAACCTAATCCATTAAACTTCTATTAAACTATTAAACTTCTAGAAAACTATCAAACTTCTATTAAACTTAATCTATTAAACTTCTATTAAATTATTGAACTTCAATCAACTATTAAACTTCTATTAAACTTAATCTATTAAACTTCCATTAAACTATTAAACTTCTATTAAAGTATTAAACTTCTAATGAACTTAATCTATTAAACTTTCATTAAACTATTAAACTTCTATCAAACTTTATCAATTAAACTTCTATTAAACTATTAAACTTATATAGAACTATTAAACTTCTGTTAAACTTAATCTATTAAACTTCTATCAAACTATTAAACTTCCATTAAACTATTTAACTTCTATTTAACTATTAAACTTCTATAAAACTATTAAACTTCTATTAAACTTAATCTATTAAACTTCTATTACCTTAAACTTTTCAGTAACTTTCATATCCCTATTGTCATTATTTAAAAGGCTATTATGTAGATTAAAAGTGTTATTATTGATAATATTCATAATATTAATTTCATCTCGTTTATTGTTATTATTTTGTTTCTCTAAACGTTTTCTTGATTTGTCCTGCTTAAATTGGGGCTCGTCTTATACACTCGAGCGTCTTGTATGGCCTCATATACGGTAAATAAGATTTTCCATAAAATCCTAAGAACTTTTTTACAGCTGATAAAGTCATGATATGTACGATCACCTATAAATAAATGACTATGGGCCAGTTATTGCTTTGTGAATATATAAACTTCTATAAATAATTACACCGGTTTTTTTAAAAATTTCTAGTGGAGTATTATTCAAACGAAATGGATATTATTAGGTATTGCATATTACCAAATCAAAGTGGCTTTTTTGTTGATCATCACCAACTTATTCAGCACTTAACAAACATTAGTAAGGCAGCATCTGCAGATTATCAATTTTAGAGGATAAAAAGATTTTTTCATGCAAGAAAATAATGAAATCAGTTTACAGAATATACAACGGGGAATTTCTCGTGACATTATGCCTAACATGTTGGACTGTCAAATCATAGTAAGGGGGTTCGAACTCCAGTCACGTTATTAGGTTCACTTACAGATTAATACCCTAGAGAAAGGCACGAGTCCCCTTATTCCCCGGCTATTAGTTAAGTAGCACCACTACTGTTCTCTTACAAGGATGGCTTTGACTTTAAAAAATCCACGAAGTTTGATACGAAGTGTATACGATAAGTTTCCAGACTTTTTTCGTATGGGCACTTTTATTGATAGTACACACATGACACTCTAGTCTTCCTCGAAGTATTATCCCCCGGTTGCAATGTAGTTGCTGGCCTCTTCCGACGGAATCTCTTCCTGAATTCCCTTAAAACCTCAACACAGTAACCCTAATCCTAACCCTAACCCTTTGGCCAATCAACTCTGGTTTATTGACTTCCTTATTCCTCCTACACTTCTCGTCATCCCTCACAGACTCCCTGTCTTCATTGAATCTCTTATGCCACTCAAAAACCGATGCTCGATTCATGCAAAATGGTCAAAAAGCAGTCTGAAGCATTCATTCATTTCTGTGGCATTTTTTCCAAATTTAAAACAGAATTTTATTGCATATCGTTCTTCTAAAGTGTCAGATTGCATTTTTGAAATTCACCATCTGTGACAATCAGACTTTAGTAGGATGTATTCTAATTCCTGCTGTAGCTGTTCATTTGAACCTGAAATTATAAAAATTGGTCAATCATCTGATAAGACGTATAGCAATAACATAGTGAATTTTCAAGAGTCTACGACAATTTTAAATGCCCGTACGAAAAAAGTCTTGAAACGTATCGAATGCATCTCGAATGTCGTTAAACGAAGAAACTGAAACTAAGATATAATATTGCCTTTAATAATTTCATATAAAATGTTTATTTTTTTCTAAAGTAAAAGTAATTAAAGTTGTCTCCCTTTAGTCGAGGGTGACCCGAAGGCTTCTTTTCGATAGCTTACCACACCGAGGTGTAGGGGAGGGCGCTACTCCTTTTCCTGGATTGCTCCATTTTACCCTTGATCCATACCTTATAATGCTGAGTGTTAAGCAAGGAGGCATCAAGTACCATTTTTTGAGTCTTTGGTATGACTCGACCTGGGACTGAACCCAGGTCTCCCCGGCCATTGGTGAACACTCTAACAACTTGGCCAATGTATTACGATTTTATTATTTTTAATAGAACCTTATATAAAATAACGGATGTAATAAGGTATTTATTATTATCATGTCAGAGTGAAAGTACCATTTCCTGTTAGATGATCGGAGTTAAGCCAGGATGAACCTGTTTAATACTTAAATGGGTAACCATTTAAAAACAACAACTAGATTATACAACGTGCCATTCCGTATAGAATTAAACCTGCTTAACATAATGGTTACCATTATAGGAATTAGAACTGGTAACCCGAGTTCAAATCTTAGACGATGCTGTGTTCATTTTTCTTTAAACGAGGAAAAGGCATAAATCCTATTCTTCTCTCCACAACTATGGATCAATAGTAGGGCAGAACGGGTTTTATAGCCTTGGTTAGACAAGTCAAGAAGAACAAAATTTTATTCGTTTAAAAAAATGACCGTTTTTCTCATCCTGCTGGAAAAGGCGTGGGCGCCACAGTTAATAAATATCGTATAATAAAATATCTGCCTTCGTGATGAAATCAATTGACGCTAAAAAGGCGAGTGTAATATAATGTTCCCGTTGAAGTATAATTAAAAAATATGTAGTAATATGGATGTCCCCAAAATACTGAAATATTTCATAGCCTAGTCAACTGGGGCTGTTAAATACAACCACTATTACTCTAAACAGGTTTAAGTCTCCCTGACGAGTGTCCTGAATATGAAACTAGACTGTATCTGATGGTGAGACTCCAGTCCTGGAGCTTTGGGCACTATGGAGTTCCTTTTAGTTGCCATTACTCACTGGTCCACTCGAGTGGAACGACCTGTTAGGATCTCAACTACAGATCTAATAAAACTCTTTAACCATTTAGTTATACGCAAACAAAATACTTACATTGAATTGCTAGAGTTATATAGGAATACTTGAAAACCATTTAACTGTGCACAGACAAAACTTTTTGTGTTAGCAATATTTTAAGCTATTTAAGTGTGTGCAAAAAATTATCTATACTAAACAGAATTATTAATGCTAGATAGGAATACTTGAAACCACGAAAAAATGTAATTATTAGTATTACATTGCAATGCTTGGAACCATTTAAATATGTGGAAATGAATCGTGTTGAATAGAATTATTAGTGTTAAATAGCAAAACGTTTCACTGTATGCAAACAGTATCAATACTTGTGCAAAGAAATTAGCTTTAACTTTTCTAAAAATAACATGACCTTCAAACTATTCTCTTACAAATGTTATGTATATATAACCATTTAAAAGTGTAAAAACAAATCACTGAAATTAAATTGTTAGTCTTACATAGCAATACATGAAACTATTTAATTGAGAAAACAAAAGAGCCGATGGCTTGTTTAAAAATGTTATATACTATCTGTTTGCAAATCATATATATGAATATAATTCGGCATTAAATAATTAATACGGGTTGATATGCCATAAAACCCAACCATCCAGACCGAATCATTTTATAAATTCATGACTTTCTTGTTTTTATTTTGACTTTTATATAAGTTTTCAGCTATTGGAAGTAATCTGAGCCAATTGAAAATGTCAAGTGACAGTGTGAAAGAACAAATCAAAATGACAGAATATTACTGTTCAATTGAGAGGTTTATAATTTCAACAAAAAGCAATTTTTGGTAGCAGAATAATTTCAAGAAATTCTGAATTCAAATGACCCCCGCAACATTTTCTCGTTTTATTATTTATCTGATTTTTTAGCTGGGTTATTTAAAGGAACATGTGAATTTATGTGAATAAACCCAAGACAGTGGAACAGATTAAGAATAATATTCAGGCAGATATAAGAGGATTAAACATAGGAACCTTGAGCAAATTTATGCAAAGTGCTTGAATTAGGGTACATCTTTATATCCACGAAAATGGAAACCATCTACAAGATATGATTATTCACAAATAGCTAAAATATATTTCCTTGTGTTGCATTTTATGACTCAAAGCACTAAATTATTTTTTCATATGTTAGTCTTCTATCAGCCACACGTTTTTTTTTTTCATTTTTAAGGAAGTTTCTATTCTGAAATTATTCGAAATGTTTGTTTTCATTTGCATATTTTTTACATTTCATGAGTTCAAAAGTTAATATTCTACAATTAAAGATTCTACACTGTGACTCACTAAAGTGCTGAGGCGTAACACTTTGATTGTAGACAGCACACTCTTTAGCAGGCATAGCAGCCCACGCAAAAACAATCCCGTTATTTTATACGGAAACTTCTTTTTGAATACATAATGAAGTCTTGTTGCCAATATTTATGAGTATTAATATTTCATGGTCCGCAAATTTGTCCTGTGCGTATTTTATATACGTTCTTGATTCGACAGTCCTCAATAGGAAAACTATGTTTATTACCCCAACTACTAATACTTACTAGTAGGGCACCCACGACTAACTTTCGATAGGTCAGATCTCTTCATGTTCCTTTGTCCTTTGCAGAGATTTGCCGATACTCATCTGTATCTATACTCTAATGTTGTCTTCCCTCCCAACTCTTCCTTTGTCTGCTTCTCTTCCTGACCCTTGATCCGGTGCGTTGCCGGATGGTCATTGCACGTCCGTATGAACTGGTGAAGTTCCGGTAGCACTCCAATTTCCGCTTCCTGTCGATGGTGAGATTATTATGGAGACCAGTTGTATGATAGCTCTACTGGAGGTGGCCTTCTACCTTGAAAACGTGATCAGTCTTGTACAAGGGTAGGGATTTTTTTTCAAATATAAAAACTACAGTGAAATGAATCGTCAACTCATAAAAATATATTTAATTCATTTTTAGGATGTTTACAATAAAATGTGTGGATTAAACTTTTAGTAAAATGTTTGGTTAACAATGAAGTTCAAATTTAATTGATATACGCTGATTTAAAAATGAAAACCTTCTCTAAGCTTTTCCTGTTGTTTTTAGAGTGTTGTGTAAAAGATAGAATTAATTAATACAATCTGCTTAAAAGAATTTATTAAGCTTTTTAATTAAAGTAATTAATACAATGTAGTTCTTTTTAGATTCTTATGAACAGAATTGCATCAATTAATGTGTTCTACTTTAAAAAAGAAAAAAACTTTTCTAGCCTTTTCATATTTGAGATCGTTACGTTCAAGATAGCCTTTGGGATATCTGTTTAAAAGCGAAACTCCACCAATTTAATGTGCCTTTCAGTAAGGTTATAGAAGGACAGTCTTTATACTAAATGTGGCCTTCAGGCATAAGTTTCCTAATTTTTCATAATATATACCTAATATACCCAGTAGTTTCTAATTTCTTTGGCTTGCATTCCTCATTGACACTGAGCTATAAAAGTTTGTTACAATATGCGTATAGAAGTGCTGACATGACAAGTGAGCGAATAAAACCTCCTTTGTGTCAAGAGAAACACATCGGACATTTCAGAATGGATACAGCTCGAAGAACACTGTTGTCTACCACATTCTGGACAGAATATTTATCTTGGTGCTTTTGTTTAACATCATCATCATCATCATCATCAATGTATATCAACAGCACTGATTCACTTGACTCCCTCTCTCTCTCTCTCTCTCTCTCTCTCTGTTGCCATGTGTTCTTATTGACCATCGCTTTTGGTAGGTCTACTTGACGACATCTAGTATCGACATAAATTTAATGAATAAATTTTTTTTGTTGGTCTGCCAACACTTATGTCCTGGGAGTCCTTCAGAGAAAGCTTACTATGAGGTCTACCTTACTTGGATGGTTTATAAGATGGGCGGTAAGTGGCTGTACAGCAGCTGTTTTGTTGGTTGTTGCTTTCCGGATTTGTTCGAAAAATCACATAGTATCATTGTGTAATTCCTGTCTAGCCTTTTCTCCAGCATTTCGTTATTGTTCAAGTGATGCAACCATACAATAGTACTGACACGGATAGTGCTTAGAATAGTTCTTGTTTAATTTTATGAAAGAGATCAGATTACTTAATAACCGTAACCCCATCGGAGAATAGTTACAAATTAAGTCTGTGTTGTGTGTAATACTCTTTGTAAATCTGGTGTCCGGCTGTATGATCAATGGCAAGTGGGTAATAACATAAAATTCCACGGTGATAGCGAGGAATTGTCACACATGAAAGTCGGGGATATTTGAAAAAAGTCAGTTGGTCAGGTCAGGTATTAACCGGTAGGGTAATAAGGATTACCAAAATTTCAGGTCTAGCGAAACCACCCAAAACCCCACTGAGGATGGGCTGCAATTTAACGAAAAATAGACCTTTACTTTATTGTTTCGAAAATATTACTTCCTGTCTCTCCCTTTTTTTTGAGACTAGTTCTCAGGGAGGTTGACTCTCTAATAAAAAAAAAATAAGCGCTATTTTTTTTCTGTGACTACGTGTCTGACGTTTTTCTTTCACTGATGTGATTTCTTTGTCATCTCTTCAGCTCGTCTTTGTCACCGGCAATTTTCTTCGAGAAATTTAAACGTGATATTCGTTATCAATTTCCGAGTGCCTTACATGTGTTTTCCATTTAAGTTCCAGTGATTGAGAAAATGAGAGTAGTGCTTACAATCAAAGGAGTACTTGAAGGAGTCTTTAGAAATTACAAGATCAAGCTATTAAGAAATCAGAGTCCTGCTTGTGCGGAGGTATTGGTAAATATATCTTATGTAATGAGACTGTGTAAAAGGTTTTATCCTCTTAATTACAAATGAACTTTATATTCTTCAGAATAGTTTATATGGAAAATAACAAACGAAAATGTTATTTTTACTCCTGTAAATTGTGCTGTAAGTCTTCAACTGACACTGGCTTGTTCGTTACGGCATGCAGAATTTGCTCGACATTTACAAAATGCTCACCAGAGACCTACGTTTTCATTTTTCGAACTGGAAACACTGAATAAGGATTCAGATCAGGTGATTAAAAAGGGTTATAGCACTTTGTTCAAAGATTCTTTCAAAGATTGTATCCAAAATGTAATGGGAATATTTGTTTTATTCTGGAATTACTTAAAAATCTGAAGGAGGCGAGATTAGCATAACGGTTATTAATTGATATTAAAAATAGAACCAGTGACCAGAGTTCAAATGCTGGACTAGGATGTTTGTGTTTCATTTTGTGCTAATGCCTTTGACAAAGCCATGAATCCATTCATTCTCCACCTCCTGCAATGGAGACAAATTGGGTTCTTTAACCTTGGTTAAGCAACCAAAATCAAACCAGTTGCACTCCATGATGGAAGTGTTGGATAAATGCACAATGATACAACGTGTTCACATCGATGAAACTCTTCTTATTCGATTCACAGTCAAAAGAAAATCCGAAGGAACTTTGATAACGGTAAAGATGTATGTGACTGGCTAGGTAATGAAGGGTTCGACAAGAAAAATCGTTAAAAGGAATTTCAATTGATACAACTTTTATCCCTTTCATGAAAATATCCTCAAAATGCTTCATGTTTCCTTTCTCATTGTCAATAATTTTGTGTAAATTTATATATCTGACATATCAGAATTGTGTATTGGTGAAAACCGCTCCATCAAAATGATTATACGTGTAAAATCAGGAAAATGCAAAGAGTTAACGTAATGTCGATGAGGCTCAAAATATGCTGTGTGTATCCCATGTCGAGGGGTAAGCCCCCCCCCCTCATAGGGATGTTCTGGATGTGACACTAAATTGTATCTAAACGATTAGACGCCAGTTATAGACCTTTCAGTAGTTTTGAATAACCCTTCAATATCATTACTCCCAGGTCCACTCGGATCCGAAGTTGTAGAACCTGTTAGGGTCCCATCTATGGGTCATATAGATTTGTTCAAAAATGATTCATATTCAATTAGATTATTCTCAAAATAAAAAATCTTAAGGAAAAAATACACAAAAATGTAAATATAAATATTAAACGCAAATCCTAAACTTTTTAGAATTAAATATCCCTGGGCCAGTTGACATGCCTTTGAAAAAAAAACATGGAAAACTTTGTAAAATTGACTGCGAGATATTATTTGATAGGGATTTTTAAAAAATAATTCCATGAATAAAGTAAAATCATCATCCTATCCACTTTCTTCCATGTGATTTTGTTGCTAAGACATTGAGAATAACTAAAACATCTGCAGCTTATTCGTCGTTAACATCTGACTGCTACTACTGCTACTGTTATCACAATGGACTCAATGTGGTTGGGTATTAGAAAATGATGTTGTCACGATCGATATATATTGAAGTTATATGTCTTGAGAAAAGAAGAAATGCACCAAAATTGGCTTAATGTTCTGATGAAATATCACACAAACACACATACGCACACTCGGACAGACATACACACACACAAACATTTACACAAACACAGATATACATAAACATACACATACATACATACATACATACATACATACATACATAGAGATTATGAAAAAAAAATAATGAATAAAAATGCTGCAAGACTTTTTGAAAAAAATAGATTTATTAATCCCGATTAAATTCATCCAAAAGATGTTATTTCATGACTGGTTACATTTCAAGACTATCAGACCGATGAATGCTAAGGAATTGGCTTCACCTGAGAATGAAATTTGCACTTCAGTTTATCAACTTTGCAGGTGTTTAGCACTAATTTCAAATGTGTAAACAATTTTTTTTCAAAGATGTCGTTAGCTATTGAATAGTAAGATTATTCTATAAAAATTACGGGTACAGCAAATATATATATATATATATATATATATATATATATATATATATATATATATATATATATATATATATATATATATATATATATATATGAGGGAAAGCAGAAAACAGAATAATCCAAATAAATGAATTTATTGTGATGTCAAGTCAACGTTAAACGTTTCGGTTTCAATAACCTTCATCAGGACTTTGATATCAGAATTAGATGCTTGTCAAGATAAAAGGATCAAATAAAATGCACACAACGAAAAATACAAACGTGCACATAGCGTTCTTAATTTAAAAGAATTAAGTACATGTTTGGCACGTGGAAATATATTTCATAATGTTGGACTTTTTAAGAGACGAGAAAAATCCTCCCGTCTTTTAAAGAAATACTCAAAGTGAGGTAAGTTTTCGTAAATACAATAAATCTACTCATTTGGATTTTTCTGTTTTTCTGCTTTTTTCATATTGTTTGGATTTAGATCCATATTTACTTTCATATATATATATATACATATATATATATATATATATATATATATATATATATATATATATATGAAAGTAAATATATATATATATATATATATATATATATATATATATATATATATATATAAACGTTTATATATATACGTTTATATATATACTTGTCACAAATTAAAATATGAATAACATTCTGATATAAACCATTATGGATTTCTCTTTCCATTTAACAATTTGGTTTTGTTTTGTATGGGCTATTTTTTAACAGCACATCAACTTCTGATTGGGTATTTAATGTCAAAGCTTAATAACAATTGTAACTATATTTTCGATGTTATATTACACTTTTTATTTGTCTATAATCATTTGCCGTTATGGTTTCGGGTATTCCTATTCAACACTAGCAATTTTCAAATATATCTATCTGATCCGTAGATAGAATCACAATAGATCCTTCAACTCTAATTTAAAGTAAATCTGGTAGTAATGGCAACGAAAGAGTACCTCATATTCCCAAGAGCATAAAATCTGGACCCTTACTATCAGATGCAGTTTAATGACATAAACAAGACACCTTTTTGCTAAAGGGGACTTACTCTGTTCATGGGGTGCTGTCGGTGTATTTTAATCCCTACTGTCAGAAATTGAAATATTTTGAGAATTAGGAGCAACAGAAATAAATGAAATATTCTTTATCTTTTTAACAACAGTAACACTTGAATAGAAAAGGTTAAGATTCATTTCTTTTTTTAGTGAGTAGCTCAAATTTGTTTGTAAATATATTTATCTTATTTTCAAAAAAAAATGATCTAATTTTTTCTGGAGTTGGGGATGATTTACAATGTTACAAGTTCTCAAGATCAAGGGTGATATTCACACCCGGTATAATTGTAAAAGCTATCAAAATGCAAAATAAAACAATAACTCAATTAATACAAAAGAAAAATAAATTTGTCTATATGTGTGTATTTGTATCCGGTTCCTATAAAAAAAACTGCAATAATTAGACTCAAAGACTCGGCTTCTTCCAAAGAAAAAAAATTTCATCTGTTTACACGATCGATAGAACTGGAGATATTTGTGAAAAACGATAGTGTAAAAAGCTTGTTTATTGTATATACTTACATGAACAATTTTTTTTAGCTGAAAAGAACGCTACTATTTATGACGAAATACGTTTAAAATATTTGCTTTTTTATTTTGGGTTTTCTTTAAATATCGTAGGCATAGTTTTATCCGCATCATTTTCCATCAGACGATTGTTGTTCATACCATGCGAAACACTTAGTGACAGATTCAGACTAAAAGTTTGTATATGAAGCTTTTAGGTTTTATATACGTGTAATTATCCCCCACCCCCACCCCAGCACGAGCAGGAGGTGACACAATTAAGCGGAGTTTTCACCGGTCTGAAGTCGTAGTTTTCCTTCTACTTAACTGGCTGTCATATGAAGGTTAAATAATCCAGTCTGCCATACTGTTTATCCAAACCTAGATGAAATATAGATAAATGCATCCCTTTTTCAATGGTATCAGCGCTACGTGAAAGGCAAATAGATTCGTCCAGTATTTGAACTTGTTTCCCTATGTCTACTTCCTACGGTGATAACCATGACACAAGAAGGATTGCAATATAATGGCTGAGGGATTCCGTTTTATATATCCTGCTTTGGGCTTAGTTTGGCTGGGAACCTTTCGCTTAGCGCATTGGTTAGTTAGGTGCAAACTAGAGTGCAGGTGTTGACGTGCACGCAGGGAGGGGGATGTGTCATTCAGAGATGTCAAAATAAAAATCCCAGATAGAAAAATTTGACTAGGAGGTTTGAATGACGTCATGCACCAACAGCGCGCGCGGAGGATTTTGGGAGATTTGAAAAAAGTGAGTTAGTTTGAATTCCTGGCTCGGAAGAAGACGGTTGACTTTCGCTAGCACGCCGAAGCCAGGCCAGTGGCTTTGTGGCGGGTGCGCATGTGATACGGGGAAGATGGAAAAGTCAGCATATAAAGATTGTGCCTCTCTCCTTATGTCGAAAAACCTTTTAACTCAAAGGTAATAAAAAGTTTCGTACCTGAACTAAGAAGTCGTAAGTGTTTTTTCGTGTTTCAGGATTCCTATGTTCTATGTATATATGTTATGAACATTCTATGTACGTTTCACACATGGCCATATCACGACTATGGTACAGGATCTCGTATTAATTGTTATCATAACGTTCAGAATTTTCAATAAAAAGCTTTATTTTCATTTTATTTAAGTTTGGCTGCATCCTTTTGTCTATCATCCTCTTATGTAGTGATAGAACGTTCCTAGCGTCTTTGAAATACCTGGAGTGTTCACTGAAGTTTTTTTAAGCGTATCGATGACTGTATCATATTGTGCTTTATTTCATCCTCGAAGCAAAACGGCAACACTTCAGCTTGAACATTTACACTGGACAGGTGAAGAAGTCGTAGAGAACTAAATATAGTTGCTAAGTGTTATGGGACCGTTAACGACTCATTGATGACTCTTCCAAATCCTACATTAATCGAGAGCCAAGTACTCTCGTAGTTGGGATGAATGATCAGCCGGTCGTAGAGACTGGATATTCGACTGACAAGTAAGCCTAGCTTACGCCACCACTTTTCTCTGTATCTTGATACTTCAATATATCCTTAAACTTTTACCGTGTTCCGAGTTATCTTTTCGTGGTCCCAAATTCAGTCCACATCACTAAGGTAGATTTTAAAGAAGAGTACAGCTGGTTTGAATTCAGACTGTTCTTTTTCCTAAATTGATTGCTTATTTACATTTTGTAATATATGTTGATGTATATTTCGCAGAGTATTGGATTAGACATCCACGGCTACAATTATTGCACTCAGGTTTTAGTATCAATCGGTTTTCATTTGAAGTATGTGACACTGGTCTCTTCTTCGTGGGACGGTCGTTTATCATCTTGACCCTTGTGTTTGATTGCCCATACAGTAGACACGAGGAAAGTTTTTTTTACCAGGAAGAATAACCAACCCTTTACTTTTTTGCACATTTTAATTCAGTATTTCTTCAATACATAACACCCATTTACATCAGGGAGAACTTCAGTGGATGGAAGAATGGTTTACAATGATTATTACACGTGTGAAAGTCGACGTCTTGAAACCAATTAAACGTTCAGACTATTTTCCCAGTGTCGTCAGGTCATATGACTTCTAAACCTAATCATAGCCATGAATTCAAATCATCCTTGTGGTCATCACCTGTCAGTCATATCGAGTGACATTTTGCAGTACCTTTCCGCCCTCTTAACAGTTGACCCATTCAAATCACCTACCTAACATATCAATCCCAATCAATCTATTTTCTATCTAGGCTAAAGAACCCAGTCTTCCCTAAATCGTCCACCATCAACCTCTAACGGCCATGTATCTATTTACCAAAACCCTTACATCAAAGTGCACGATGTGACACAGGGGAAATTTAAAAGCTGAGTGCTGCAGGCTTGAATTCTGCGTTGTCCTTCTTCTAGACTGGATGCCTAACCAAGACTAAATAAGTTAGTCTACCCTATGATTTACACATAGCTGCCGGGAGAACATATGGATTCATGCTTTTTCGAAGGGATATTAGCATGAAGGAAAACGCAAGTAGCCTTGTCCAGAATTTGAACCGGAGTCATTGATTACATTTCCTACAAGCACTTCTTTGTGAATGTTTGTATCGGATACTTTAATGTTCATTGCGTTCTAAGTAATTTTGTGCCAGACTTCCGATACTTTCATTTAACAGAAAACTGGATAAATATAAATGTGCAACGAAAATTTTATTTTATCCAGTTTTCACCGTGTGCTTATAACTCTGGGCAAAATTCTTTTGTCTTTGTTGTTGGTTCACTCTTGTCCGCCATTTTCGGTTAAGTTTCTCATTTCACTCTACTCCCCTTCCGCAAGGTAATCACATCATTTGACCCGCATGTCAAACTAGTTTCCACCCCCGCTCACAAGCCGAGGAAATGTTTAACATCGTTATTGATTATCGATGCATAATTCGATCTGACGCTGATCGATGTACGGGGTTCCCGCCGTTGACAGAAAAGGGATCTCCAAACGAAATCGATGCCTTCATTTTAGCTACTCTTTTCGTTGACCTGGGATTGATAAAAGAGGGAACACGCTCCCTAATCTAATCGGGCGTAATCTAAATCCATTCCGACCGATTAAAAACGTTTGCATAATCTTCGACGCGATATTTTAGGTAGAGGTATTTCTTACTTTCACCAATTCCTAAGAAAAACGGATCACCTTTGCACTTTTCAACAGCTGTGGTAATAGCTGTACAAGAACCTCCTACAAATATCCATGTTTTGCCCCCCCCCCAATTTTTTATTTGAAATATTGTAAAGGCATTCTAAAGTAATAGGCAGTTTTTGAAAAGAAAAACAATGACAATTGTTTGGTGAGATTGAATAAAATATTTCGATCATTTCAAAATTTATTTAAATAGATTCTCCCAGATCATAGTTGACAGACAGGATGTGAAAGAAGATGTGGTTTATTTCAGTCTTTCACAAAGACCAGTTCTAGTACCTAGGATAAAGATCCTGTCTGATCTATTTACCCATAGTTAGAGGTAGAGCACATGGATTCGTGCCTTTCCCTAAGGCATTAGTGTTATGAGAAATGCAAAGAGCTTCGTCCAAGATTTGAACGTGGCACATTGGATCCATTTTCTAACGAAAATAATCATTTTTCCACGCACCTTCTATAAACTATTCATATACACGTTGTGTGATTTTCTAACGGAGTCAATTTGGTCTTTCCACCAGTAACAGCAAAAAGTTAAACAAATACAAGAGCCCTTCTGAAACATCAATCTTTTCTTTGCAAATTTGATTTAAAATATTTTAAGGGTTTCCAAAAATAAAAAGTTAAAAAATGATCGACTTTGTTTTATGACGTTAGATAAAATACTTTTGTTATTTCACCTATTTTGAAAATGATTCCTAAATTCTATGTGTGATTTGTAACACTATTTTTATTTTATCCTATTGATTTATCGTTTTTTTTTCTGGTGAATGTTCGATCTCCAGGCTCATTATGTCATCTGTTGTCTTTTTCTTCTCTTAAAGGAAAAATGAAAGCAAATAATTTTGTTTTCATTTTTTCAGGGTACGATGAGTAAATTCTCTGAATTACGCAAAAACAAAAATGACATTCCAATTTTTCGGGTAGATTTACTAAAATTACATGAAATTATATTGAAATTAAAATCAGCCAAAGAAATCGCCATTTGGCTCCAAACGACTTCGGAATCTGCAAGTATTTCAAATGGTCTCCGAGTTACACTGAGTTTTTTTTTTTGTTCTCTCGCTCAAACGCGTCGCACACATAATAATTACAATCAGGAGAGTTTTGCGGTCAGATGTTTGGGGTTCAAGGTCAATTTCTAAGCGAACTTTAACAGGTTTGAATTCAGAGTTTTCCTTCTCCTAGACTAGTTGCCTCACCAAGGCTGAAGAACCTAGTCTGCCCTACTATTTACCCATAGCTGGAGGGAGAATTATTGGATTCATACCTTTCCCAAGGGTATTAGTGCTATGTGAAATGCAATCAGTCTCGTCGAGGATTTGAACTCGTGTCACCGTGTCCATTTCCTACGACGATAACCATTACACCACGGGTACCTCCTGCTAGTATAGTTTAACGCTGAGTTCAGTTGCAGAACGTAGATTCACCCAGAAGCCACTATCTCGATCCAGGAAAACACTGCATATTCTAGGCAATTGATGTAGACGTCTGTTTTGAGTCTGAGGCTACGAGGGAAAAAGAATGAAGGTTTAAAGTCACCATCGCTAGTGACCACCGCAAACACCATGATGCGGACTGGGTGGTTGGTTTTCAGAAATGTGAATATGGATCTGTTTTCGGATTGACAACCATTGACAATTTTCGTTTTGGGAATTTCCTAAGAATATCATGCAGTACAGCATGCCGTTTCCTAATTTCGAAAAAAGGGAATTACGTCATGGTACAACTTTCCTCATAAACAGGATCCAACTGACTCTAATTTGCTGCACAGTTAACAATACCTGAAACAAAGTGCATGCGTGAAATTAATCATTCAAAATGGCGACAAATTACCTATGGCATCTTGTATATGTACCAGAAGAGGGCCGAACATCCTATCGACCGAAACATTTTAAGGTAAAAACAATTTAGGTGTAAATATTAATCTGAATAAAATATGAATAAAGTATCTCTAGTAATTTGGATTTTATGCTTTTAGAAACATTAACTACCAGATCTGCCATTGAGAAGGAAAATACCAGTACTGGTTCCAGAATTGTTATTTTTCAATAAAAAAATGGTAGAACCTCCTCTTGGTTGCTACCATCCGATTGGTGTCTTGTGACAATATGATATGAGGGAAATAATTGGCCTGTGAACTTCATGTTCTTCTAGGAACATTAAATGAAACACAACGGAACCCTGTGAAACTATAACGATTCTGTAATCAATAATAAAAGCAATATCTCTACTATTCAAAATACGACACTGTTTAATTTAGGGAATTTACAATGCCGAAGAGAAAATCGGCGGAAGCATTAAATAAGAGAAATGTTCTTATGGAATCAAGCTTTTTAATTTACAGAATGATAACTCATGGCATATTAGGAAAAAAAACTGTTCTGCTGAAAATTTAAACGTCAAAATTCACAGTTAATATTTTTCGACATTTTACAAATTTATGTCAGAAATAATTAAAAATGAACGTTGGGTCGTTTAGAGTATGGTTGAGGATCATAATAATGTTTAATTTTTTTTTTCTTACGAATATAATATCAGCCAATAATTCAAGATTCCCTATTACAGAAGAGATCAAAACATAAAATTCATACTTTTATTGATCTAAAAATAATCTTATTATTTACCAAATATTTGCTGTTGAGACGTTCTTTTGAGACTGATAAATTTATTTGTGCTACTCTGAGAGTTTTTTCTTTTTTGTGCTCATTTCAGGTGACGTCGGGAAGATACTCTTCCGGATAGAATATCGATACTGCTATGGGTTGAAAGTTTCCGAACCACAAGTTTATTGATTACGATAAAACTAACTGGAAGAATGAAAGAATGCTGTTCGCCAAAAAAGTGTCAGAAATACCACTCAACAAGAATCTTGATCTTTTTATCAAACTTTAAAAGCACACACGATCGTAACTGGTCGTATTAAAAAAAATAAGACCTTAGCAAGATGGAATTACCATTGCAACTTGTTTAAGATTATTTGCATCTCACATCAGTTTGATATGTGGGTGGTACTTCTGTCTCACTCAGTAATAAGAGATCCAGATTACTCTTTATGTCTTATTGTCTAACTCACTGAAAAGGGTCTTTGTGAATCGTCCAACAACGGTAACCGTTATGAGAAGCAGATTTATTTCTTCCTTCCTATATGCACTTAGAAGATTTCTAACGCAACCAGATGTCAAGCGTTTTAGTTTGAAATCATTTCATCTCAATGGTCGTCGTTCTGCTTAAAAATTCTTAGGTAGCCAATTTAGAAAAGAAAAATAAGTCAACACAACTCAAATCTCGATAATGGGTGAGTAATTTTCTGCATGTTTGTTGTGAACGGAACAAGACGATAGTCAAGATAACTGGTGATAGGACAGAAATCATTGTTAACCAGTGTTTAAATCTTGATACTAAAATGATATATATACATATGCGTATGTATATGTGTGCGTATATATATATATATATATATATATATATATGTGTGTGTGTGTGTGTGTGTGTGTGTGTGTGTGTGTGTGTGTGTGTATGTGTGTGTTAAACAAGAAAGCTTAAAGTCCACTAAAAACTAGGTTACATGTGGTAAAATCTGTCACTCAAAAAGGATTACATTAAGAAAGTGAAGCTGATTGGTTCATTTTTAAAGGTCTTGAGTTTTTGATTTTTTTATAATTTATCAATGTATCAATAACGAAAGGACTGGCAGTAGGACTGTAAGCTTCCAAGGGAGTCGTACAAAAGAGTGATGGATTCATAGCTTTTCATGTAAGTGAAACGGAAATAGTTTCGTCCAGTATTTGAATTTGAGTTGCCGTGTCTATTGTCTATGCTTATGACCTTTACACAATGAATCATTAAACCATGAACCTTTTCGAGAATTTAAAGAGAGAGAAAATCAACTTGAAACAAATGTCAAAATTCGACAGTTTGAAGATATGTATTTACCCAACCCCTCCAGAACGGGTAGTATGCGACTCAGGTTCAGTATCTAAGCTGGTTTGAATTTAGTTTTCATTCTCCTGGACAGGTTACCTTACCACGGTTAAAGATCCGAGACTCCACTACTATTTTAGTTGTAACTGGGAGAGTAGAAGAAATGGATTTAGGCCTTCCCCATGGGCTATATATTAAGTTTTGATTCATAAATATGATATTATTGTTCAAATCTAATCACCCATTCAAATACTAAACAGGTTGGTATAAGATAATTTTACCGCGAGGTAAAGTAATAACCATTGGTTTAACTGTTTCTTTCTAGTACGAGGGAAACTGATATTGGCTGAGCGTCATTTATTTTACAAGAGTGAAACTCACTTAACGCCTTTCATTTTCAACTGAGACAAAGGCTGATGTGAGAATTTGTGGACTAAAAAAGAATCAATAATTGGTCTGTGATAGATTCGCTTGATAAATATTGCTTTATTGATCATATATCAATAAAGAGTCGTTAACAAAATGCGATAAAGTACAGTCGATATTAGCGAAAGACAATTGAAACGGAATTTTGTCTTTGAAGAAATCTAATCAATAGCGGAGATCAAACTTTTACTGGAAACAGGTGAAGTGAGAGATAAATAGTGCTAGGTAGATCACACGCATATATACGGATAGCACACACACACACACACACACACACACACACACACACACACACACACACACACAGACACACACACACACAGACACACAGAGAAACATAAACTCATTCAGACACACAAACGCACGCATATATATGAATTCATAAGCGCACAAACACACACACACACACTTTCTCTCTCTCTCTCTCTCTCTCTCTCTCTCTCTCACACACACACACACACACACACACACACACACACACACACACACATATATATATATATATGTGTGTGTGTGTGTGTGTATATATGCACACTGAGTCACAGATAAGTGCTAATAAGAAAATTTACTAGGTATGAAAGGTTTGGGATAGAGATAAGATTAACAGACTGATCTATCTATCTATCTATCTATCTATCTATCTGTGTGTGTGTGTGTGTGTGTGTTGATAGATATTAATTGAATGGAAAGACTGAGATACAGGGATATGGAAACACCGAGTTAGATCGATCGATCGATAGATAGGTAGATAGATAGATAGATAGATAGATAGATTTCTTACTGCTTTATGTATTCTCCGAACACTTTTACACCGCTCGTTAAAGATTCATGAGTCTTGATCAACGAAACCAAGCTCTTTAGACACTGTTTTTAAAACCTGATTTCCAACTAATTTGGCTGGGTTGTCTTTTAAAGATTCACTTTTCGGAAAATCTCTTCAGAGTCCATCTGAGAAAAAAAAAATATTTATTCGTTTTGGATGTGAAAAGTTTCGACGTTGAATGAGGAAATGTGCTAGAAAAAAAAATCGAGATTCATTGTTGACGATTGAATGGAAGTTTATAAGCGGTTAACGAGATTAAGCAATCAGTCAAGAGTTTTTGAAGACAATAAATAAAGAAGAAAGAACGACAAAAATCAAAGTCTCTTATCTTAAAGAAGGTTTGAAAAATCCAGTGTTTTTGACGTCTGTTCAGAGATTCTGCCAAGTAATGACTTCTTGTCACACTAATCAAATCTTTTGATAGATCTCACCAAAACCTTTATGGACACAGATAAATTACCAGCGAAGTGATACTTTCTGGCTGCATTTTGTTCACAGTCTGAATGGTTTGTTTTTTACCCAAACCCTTTACCAAGGTCAAGATTTGGCACAAGGCCATTTTTTAAAATGAATAAAGCTAGTTTTTCTTCTTGATTACTTGCTTAATAAGGGCTAAGCAACCAAATGTTCCCCATTATTTATCCATAGCTGAAGGGACGGCGAGACCAGGTAGATTCATGACTTTGCCAAGAGTATAAGCGCAAACGGTTTCGTTCAGGATTTGAATTCGAGTGGATGGTTCCATTTCCTACAATTTCCTCCCTTATAAATTGAAGTGTACCCCTAATCAAATTCCCAACCGCTCATTGTAACTTTTAATAAGATGAATGGCAAAAGATTCACACCCTAAGAAATTTGAGAGAAAAATATGGAAAAATATTTGGGTAAATGAAAACAACATTTTGAAAAAAGTAAAAGAAAAATATATATGTTTGTAGATTAAACATTCTATTAGAATATACTACTAAGCCTTGATAGATACGTGGATTATTAACAGTAGCTACGTTGTCACCCATATAAACACTGAGAAATCTCATTGTTGATTAACTAAGGGGATAAGATGGAAACAATTGCTTTATGCCTTACTTAGATTTTATTAAGTTTTATTTATCTGACACACAGTTCAAAGATTCTTCGTGGTTTCTAAATTTCCTAAGTGGTCCCCCATCCATTTATTAAGTAGAGTCATCTTTGCTTAACTTTGATGAACTACCGGAAAGGAATGGTTTAATCAGGATTTTGTATTTACCCACCACCTCCACACCAGAAGGATGTGAAACAATGTCTGTTTTAAGAATAGTTTATTAGGTTTTAATTCAGAGTTTGGTTTGGCATATCAACCTTTGTGAGTTATCTAATACCAAATCCATCCCAGTGGAAGAACCGCAGTGATTGTCGGTGTGAACTGAGCAATTGCATACTCCTTGCTAAAAGGTTAACTACTCACTGGAATAAAGAAAAATTAATAATTGGAAAATAATGCTCGTTTGCTTTTTGAATAGTTTTATTTTTTAAAAATATTAAACAATTCTATAACAAATAACCAGAAAATGCGGGACTGACAAACTTCATTAGAAATATATATGCTCTTCTGTCTCTCTAAGCCATTCTTCTCAAATAAATAACGCTCCCTTTTCTTTGTTTTCTCAAAATCAATTTAGACTCTCATTGTAAAGTCTTACTTAGATTTCCCACTACGTCAGCGAGTAGGATCCAAAAAAAAAAAAAGTCCATCTTTATCTTTCCATCAGACATAAAATTGAACGAGGTATCATTTGAGGAACATTGAAGATACACTTCGATTGAAACATTTGTTTGAACAAAACATTAAAGAATTGTATAGAATAATAAAATTATTTCAACTCAGAACTTCAACAATTCAAATGTATTTTAAAGTCGAAAGAATATATTTTAGAAAGTTATGCAGAGAAAAAAACAACAGTCCGACACATGAAAGGAATTTTACTTGGGTGAATTAAAAGTTTTGCCATATTTTGGTACGCGTGAGTTTGCGGCGCGTATATCACGTAACGGATGTAGTTAAAACCATGTTGGGTATTCGATATTTTTGTAGTCACATGGTTATAGGTGCGCAGACACGTTGTGTATTGCTTCACTTGGTATATAATTTAAAATCCTAACAGATGTACGTGCAGTGAAGTCTAATTGGAGAATTTATGCTACGGCATAAACATAACATCAGGGTGGGGGGTAGTAGAATACACTGACTGCACCTCTGCAGAGGGGTAAGACCCTCTCCCCAACGTGTGTCCTGGATATGACCCCAAACAGTCTGATGGTGGGGTTCCAGTAATACTGGAGCCTTAAGGGAATACGGAGACCCCCCATTATTGCCATTGCTCCCAGGTCCATTCTGGCCCGGCGTGGTAGCACCTGATAAGGGCCCTATCCATGGGTTAAATAGTACTAACGACATACTGAACAAAACAGAATTGTTTGATTAAACTGAATAGCTTGAAATAGAAATGTTTTTGACAATTAAACCGTACTTACATTTAAACTGCGTGCTAATGCTAAACTGAATTATTAAACTGTTTTTTGACATTGAAACAGTATTCACACTAAAATTAATTGTTTAACATTTAACTGTGGGTAAACAAAATCTGTACTTATACTAAACTGAATTAGCTGAATTAGAACTGCTTGGCTAAACTGAATAGCTCGAAATAGAAATGTTTTCACTATTAAACTGAACTTGCATTTAAACTGCGAGCTTATGCTAAACTGAGTTGTTTGAAATTGGACTGTTTTTAATATTGAAACTGTACTTACACTAAACTGAATTATTATATATAACTGCTTGAATAATTTGAAATAGAAATGTTTTTGACAATTAAACTGTGTCCTCAAATTAAACTGAATTGTTTGAAATAGAACTGATTATTTACATAAAAATGGATTTGATGTTAAATAACCTACAAAAGTTGATATGCCATAAGACCCAACAAACCAAACCATCAGGATTTAGCAAAACTTTGGACTCACCATTATTTACCAATTTTAATAACTGATTGTCTTCATTGATGTCTGAGTGACAAGATGTGTTCTTGATTTTCCAGGACTCTTCTCAGTATTCTAACCATTGTAGTGCTGTGACCAAAAGTGTCTCAATTTATCTTCGACTTTCTCTATACCAGGATTTTTTCCCGGTTTCTTTTGGATTTTTCCGAGATATATAATTATGTATCACTGTCCCCTTCTTATAACATTCTTTTCAACTTTCTCGCAAGGTCTCGGTATTCATCCAAGTTTTCACTTTTGTTTATGTCAACCCTGTGATCATCCAGTATGGTAATTGACAGAATCGTTTTTTGTTGTTTTTTTTTGTCATAGATGGGGCCCTAACAATTATTTCATCTTTAAGTCAGACCTGGGACTAAATGCAATGAAGGGGCACTCCACATTCCCCGAAGCTCAAGACGTATTACTTTACCATTTGATGGTTAGATATTATACCAAGGATACTCTAGCCCAAACGACTGGGGCTGTAGAATACACCGACTACATCTCTGTAGAGAGGTATAAACCCCGCCCAACGAGTGTCTTGGATGTGACATTAAACAATCTGATGGCAAGGCTCTAGACTTGGAGATTGGGAAAATGCGGACTACTCCTTTATTGCTATTTTTCTAAAGTCCACTCTGACCAGGAGTGGTTGCACCTGATGGGGTCTTATCTATGGTTCAAAGAGAACAAATTGTGTGCAACCAATGACTGATGGTAAATTGTGACTGTTATATAGCAATAATTGAAACCAATTGAGTTCAAAAAAAGAGCTCGGCTCTCGTTTAACAATATCTACAAAATGTATTTACTAATCATATTTTTATTTAATATATATGTATAAACACGATTTGACAGTAAATAATCTGGATTGGTTGATATGCCATAAAACTCAACCAAACCAATCTGTGATCCTCTGGAATGACAAAGTTCACAATCTAACGACTTCTTTTGCTTTTATTAACATAAAAATCCAATCTGATCTTCTGGCCGAAATGGGAAATATTGTTTTTATTTGAAAATCCCAGAGAATTTTGTGTATCTAGTTGTTTAGAACATGTTCTGTTACGTTGATATACCATTTGCTTGGTTTGGTTTCGTATCGCGCAAATTCGTCTGGCCTCTGCGATCCCCGAAAGTCGACCCTTCTCGTTCGGTGTCTAGTTCTCAACTCAACTAACTGACTTTTTCCAAATCCTCAACGCGCTTCCGGTGCGTGACATAACCCGCACTCTCTAGCCCCGTTTCCCATCTGGGCGATTGTGACATCTCTGAGTGACACGTCCGCTCCGCACGTGCGCGTGAATACCTGCGTTAATGTTGCACCTAAGTAACCCATGCACTGAGTCGAAAGGTTCTCTGCCTAACTAAACCCAAAAGCATAAAACGAAATCCCTCGGCCATTATATTACAATACGAAATCCTGTTCACACACACACACACACACACACACACACACACACACACACACACACACATTTATTTATTTATATATATGATTTGCAAGTGAATAATTTTTAGGTAACATTATTTTAAACCAAGACAAAGTTCATTTGTTTTCACACACGTAAATAGTTTCAAGTATTGCTATTCAGCTCTAATAATTCAATTTAATATTATTTATTTACAAGCATATAAATAAATATTTTTAAGTATTGTTATTTAACATTAATGATTTTATTCAATATCAATAATTTGTGTGTACACAAATGATTTCAAGTATCGCCATCTCAATACAATTAATTTTTGTCACCGCCCTGTAGCAACTTTTAGATGAAAAAGGTTGGGTGATGGTTAACCACAAAAGCAATTCGAAAAATACGTTTGGCCAGCCGATTGATCGGATCAGGCAACTCTAGCTTGGTAAGCGCCAAAGTTTTGCAGGTCTCGTGACATTTTTGACTGGCAGCTCAAAGACTGTTCAGTCACCAAGATTCTATCTTCAAGCATCATAAGTCACCACGTACAGCCAAATGGTAACCTCGTTAAGGCGGAGTTGTTCTTACACCTCTACAGCGGTGCGATCGGCTTATTCTACTGCCCAAGTCCACAGAATTGTATGCCAATTGTATTATTATTATTATTATTATTATCATTCCCAACAAGCTCCACACACCACCTGTGAGCGACTGCAAGTATTCTCACGTCTCCAAGAATCTTCTTGAAGTTTAGATGGTATCGATTCTTCCCAAAATTCCCAACTCTCTTGCTCCCTTTTTCAAGCATTTGGGGACAGCTCCACGGGGAGGTGCCTGTGGTGTAATGGTTATCGTCGCAGGATATGGACACGGCGACAAGAGTTCAAATCCTGGACCTGAGTGATTGCATTTCAGATAGCACTAATACCCTTGGGAAAGGTATGAATCCAATTATTCTCCCTCCAGCTATGGGTAAATAGTAGGGCAGACTAGGTTCTTCAGCCTTGGTGAGGCAACTTGTCTAGGAGAAGGAAAACTGAATTCAAACCTGTTAAACTCCGCTTAAAAATTGACCTCGTGTCATATCCTGCCCGAGCGGAGGGGTTGGGTAAATATGATTTGGGGACAGCTCCAAACCCGCTAATCTGTTATCTTTATTTACTCCTTTGAAAATTTTTCATACCAGCGTTTGCCAATGGTTTTACACTGAGGTCTGAGTGATTGCAAGTCTCCTTAATTCTCGAGGACTCTTCTTAATATTCTAGGCGATCTTAACAATTCTATAGTTTGGATGGTCTCCACTTGTCCTCTTATTTCCATATTTTCCAGTCATTTGGTGACATTTATTGTTATTATTATTATTATTATTCACTCATTAGAGCTTTTCACATCAGCGTTAGCCGATGGTTTTTTATTGGAGTCTGAGTGACAGCAAGTCTCCTCAAGCCTCCAGGACTCTTCTTAGTGTTCTGGCCGTTCTCAACAATGCTGTCGTTTGGATGCTCTTCACCCGTCTGTCAACTTCCAAGTCCTCTAGTCCCTTTCGCAATCCTTTAGTTACTGTTTCAAACGCACCAATTACAATTGGTATAATTTTCACCTGTATGTTCCACAGTTTTTTAAATTCCCTTGCAAGGTCGAGGTACTTTTCAAATTCTTTCAGTTTTATTCTGTGGTCAGCTGGGACAGCAAAGTCGACTATTTTGCAAGTTCCCTTTTTTTTTTTGTTGTTGATTATTATTATGCCTGCTCTTCTGGCCGTGATTTGGTGATTATGTTAAAGTCCCATAGGAGTTTATGTGTGGCATTTTCTAGGACAGGTGCTGGGTCGTGCATATACCATTTGTTTGCTGGGTTGTGCGTTATTATTATTATTATTATTATTGTCACCAATCTGGTGAAAATATTCAAGTTTTAATGCAATAAAATAGACTACATTAGAAAACTCTTCTTTTTTGTGTAGGTTCATGTACTTAATAAAAAATATAAAAATTTGAAAAAGCCAATAATAATGATAATAATAATAAATAATAATAGTAGTAGTAATGATAATAATAAAAGAATGAAATAGTAATTCCTTGTTTTCCACATCAGTTTTAACTTTTGTTTTTTCTCTTGAAATTGTTACTTAAATAAAAAATAAAATGTAATATCATTTAAAATTGAATTATTACGTTAAACTTATGTGAAACAGGGATTATAATCGAAAAATTGAACAGCTTGGACGCTAGCTCTTCCCATCACTCACAACTTTTATGGCTAAATTTTCCTAATTTAACTATTTAATCAAATTAGACTGTAAAGAATAAAATTACTGTTATTTCTTTTAGTTAATGGATTTATTTTTTCTTTATTTGCTTATATTTATTGAAATAAAACCAAAAACACAGAAATCAATTATACAAAGCATATGTTTATTAAAATCAAATCTTAAGATCAATATGTAAATAAGCTTTCCCGTTCAGACTGTAAAGGCGCTTTTTGGGTGTATATTTAAATACAGTTGCATATTAGCATGTAGGTAGGGTCAACAGTTTAAAGGATAAATCAATTTTGTTAATTAAGATTTAGATGGGTACAAAACCACGAAGAATATGATGTAAATTGCAAAGGGAATTGTAACTTTTCTTCAAATTTTCTGATGCTTTCCTCATTGGATATTTTTTTCTTTCCTTTATTTGTCTCTTTTCCATTTTCTCATTATGAACATGGCCATTTTTCATTCGCAAATTCCATGAGGTGGTTTATATTTTCCTATAAATTTGTAAATGTGTTGCCTCCTGTGTATTTCCTTAGTATATAATTGAGTGGCATCATTAGTATAACATATAGCTGTAGCGACAGTGAGTCTCCGTAGAAGATGCCATTTTGGATTTTCACCTCTGCCAATGATTTTCCTTCTGCCACTGTTTCCACTTTTTCATAGCTTTAGTTATGAAGTTTATGACTCTTGGATATTTTCAATATTTTCACACATACAAATTGAGCGGACCATATCTTAGGCAGTTTTGTATCATGAGTATTAATAATGATTTCTTCTTCTTCTTCTTCTTTGCTTTCCATCTATCCTTTCTTCTTCTTCTTCTTTGCTTTCTATCTATCTATCTCTTCTTCTTCTTCTTTGCTTTCTATCCATCCTTTCTTCTTCTTCTTCTTCTTCTTCTTCTTCTTCTTCTTCTTCTTCTTCTTCTTCTTTGCTTTCCGTCTATCCTTTCTTCTTCTTCTTTGCTTTCTATCTATCTCTTCTTCTTCTTCTTCTTCTTTCCATCCTTTCTTCTTCTTCTTCTTCTTCTTCTTCTTCTTCTATCCATCCTTTCTT
Organism: Sepioteuthis lessoniana; assembly: GCA_963585895.1. Taxonomy (NCBI): domain Eukaryota; kingdom Metazoa; phylum Mollusca; class Cephalopoda; order Myopsida; family Loliginidae; genus Sepioteuthis; species Sepioteuthis lessoniana. Next base: position 60,837,214 of record OY757941.1, read on the forward strand.
CTTCTTCTTCTTCTTCTTGATGATCTTCTTGTTTTTTCTTCTGCCACCTTAAACTGTCACAATGTCACAATGGTGATAGTATTTCCTTGACAAATTCTTCCGACAGTAATATTTGTTTTATTTGTTTCATTTGTTTTGCTATTAAAACTGAAACACATATGATTGAAAAGGAAATATTGTTGAGAAGGATGTAGAAAAATTCACTGGGGATTGCCGGGGACGACTGGATTGTGCTGAGCGAGGCAGAAGCGGGAAATACAAAACATACAATTTGCAACATGAATGTCAACTGACCTTTTATTTCCAGATGTAAAATTTGCGCTGTTAAACACTGAAAGAATAAATAAATAAATAGATAAATAAGTAGAAGATTTTTCCATATGGAATATTTACAAGAAAAAATATCAAAAGAAAAGTATTGAACATTTTGGGGTTAGGTTTCAGGTTTCAAGGAGGCTTGGGCACTGATTTGGTTTTCTTGTTCAATTGATAAAAATGCGAATTGCGGTGTCTCTTACCTAATCACTTACTCTCTTTCTTTCTTTCTTTCTTTCATTCTTTTTTGCCGAAGATTTAAAACGCCTTAAGTGATTTGTAATGCCAAATTGAACCTCAGATTGTTGGGTGCTTCAACCTGACATCCTTTTGGCTTGTGTTAAGATAAAAATCACGTATCATCCAATATTTATTTATATCCTGGAACATTTTAAAGCTAAACCTAACGGCAGGGCTTAGAATAGGACGACCACATCCGCTGCTGTTGTGCAAGACACTCATCCCCCAAAAATGAGTATCTTGCTTCTAGTTAATATTATTGATGACTTCTTCTTCTTTTACCGGTGGGAGTACGAGGATAGTTCTGTCGCTCTGAGTAGTGCTAAGTACTCCTTAAGTGCAATTACTCTGAACCAGAACGATGGGACGTTTTATGTTTCCGTGTATGAGTCAAATGGACGCGTTGGAAAATTGTCAGTATTAGATAAGAATACTTGAAACCATGTAATTATTAGTAAGAGTAATCTCTAGATCGTTGTATCAAACGTGCTCGACACATGACATTGTTTTAATAAATTAAAACTTTAGTCACACTATTACATTTATCTTTGTTCTAATACAATCCTAAAAGGCATGAACCTTGTTATATTCCAGCTATGTGTTAAAGAGTACCACTACTGTTCTTCTACAAGGATGGCTTTAAATAAACCACGGAGGTTCATATTCTTTTAAAGAAATTAACTAAATGGTGTTCCAGAAATTATTATTATTATTCATTGGGAGATTTTTACTCTAGCTTGAAATAGTGATCTTTCACTAAAGTCCCTTCAGTAGTATTCTGATTGATTTGGTTGGTTTCTTTGTTTTAATGGCATATCAACTTTTGTAGGTTATTTAATGTCAAAGCAATTCTCCTAGAAGAACAGTAGTGGTAGTTTTTAACCCATAGCTGGGAGGATTAGGGGGTTCATACCTTTCTCAATGGTATTTGCCCGAAAGTGAACGTAATAGCGAAACTGGAGTACGAACTCACTACGATTCTGCAGTCCAACGCATTAACCATTACACCACGAGGACACCCCCAAGTATTCTGAGTATACAAGTCAATCTCAATAATAGTGTGGCCTGTATAGTATCAATTCTTCCTCTAATCTCTTATTCCCCCAGTCTATACTCCCGGCATTTAATGACTATTTCAAACGCGCCACGAACAATTGTTTTTTTTTTATCTTTCTGGCAATATCCAAATATTTGTCTATCTTTTTCTTTTCTTTCATTTTCTCTCTCCTCTCCGCTGGAACGAGATTTGTCCCGTCTGACTCGTTTGTATCTCAAAATCCCAGTGAATGTTGGGGCTATTATCATTATTATTATTACTCATTTGAGAGTGTTTCACACCAGGCTTTGCTGATGGTTTTCCACGAAAGTTTGAGTGACAGCAAGTCTCCTCAAGTCTACAGGACGCTTCTTAGTATTCTGGCCGATCTCAACCATGGTGCACTTTAAAGTGTCTCCTCTCATTCTCTTATTTCCAAAATTCCCCTGTCCTTGTAGCAAACTTTTGGTGATTGTACTAAGCGTGCCAATTACAATTGGTATCACCGTTACTTTCATGTTCCATAGTTTTTTCAGTTCTTTAGCAAGTTCCAGGTATTTATCTCCCTTTTCTCCTACCTTCAGTTTTACCTTGTGGTCAGCCGGAACGGCAATGTCCACTATTCGGTAGGTTCTCTTTTTTGTTGTTGTTGATTTTCACTAAGAATGGTCGTCTGGCCGAGTTCAGATGATCCGTTTGTATCTCAAATCCAAGAGGAGTGTGTGTGTCTCATTTTCTAGGGACGGATTCTGAGTCATGAATATACTAATTGTTTCGATGGTCAAATTTAAACTTCCCGCAAAAATCCTCGTGAAGCACCTTCCCCACGCAGTCGTGTCTCTTTTTGCCCTAGCTTATTGCTTTCGATTATTATGTGATTATTTTTTTCATCTCTATTCCTACAAAGTCTACATCTGCTATTTTGTTGCGTCTTATCTATTCTTGCTTTGACATAGTTAATCCTTATGGCGTTGTTTTTTGCTGCAATCAACAGGTGCCCCTTTCTTAGCCACGTCCAATTCTTCTGATTGGAGATTTCGCTTGTTTTTCACTTGAAATGTCCATACCTTTTTTCTCCCAAATTTTGTTTTTTAGTAATTTAATTTCTATTTAAACTTGTGTTATCTGAATTGTTTCTGGTAGCAGTAATCAATCTTCGTCTGCATGTTTAATGGTGTCCGCTTTCAATATTTCCAAATATATCTAGGTTTCCTTTTCACCGAATGTTCTATTCCTACTTTCCTATGCCATTTTCCGCTTCTCATAATTAGCAATGCACATTTTTCTTAGCCCCGTTCAATCCATATATCTTGAGTGTATGTTCTTACTGCTTGTATTAGGGTTTCCAATTCTTTCTCATTTTTGACAGTTTGATTTCGTCCATGTATATTAGGTGGTTGATTTTTTTCTTGCGATTTATGAAGTTTGTATCTGCTTGTGTATTATTATTATTATTATCTACTTCTTGAGAGTTTTTCATACCACTTTTAGCTGATGGTCTTTCACTGGGGTTTGAGAGACAGCAAGTCTCCTCAAGTCTCCGGGAATCTTCTCAGTATTCTAGCCGTTCTCAATAATGTAGTGGTTTGAATGGTCTCCTCTCGGCCTCCTATTTCCAAGTCCTCTAGTCCCTTTAAAAGTCCTTTGGTGACTGTACCAAAAGCACCAATCACTATTTTTATAGCTGTCACCTTCATGTTCTGTAAATTTTTCAATTGTCTAGCAAGGTCGAGGTACTTACACTTCTTTTCATTTTCCTTCAGTTTTATTCTGTGGTCAGCTAGAACAGCAAAGTCAACAATTTAGCAAGTTTTCATTTTTTTGTTGATTATTATAAGATCTGGTCTTCTGGCCGAGATTAAGTGATCCGTTTGTTTGTCAAAGTCCCATAGGAGTTTATGTGTGTCATTATCTTGGACAGATGCTGGGTTGTACATATACCATTTGTTTGTGTGGTCAAATTTCAATTATTTGCTCATCTCCCAGTGGATCATCTTGGCCATTTAGTCGTGTTTCGTTTTATACTCCTTATTATTTGATTGATTGTTTCGTCTCGATCACCACATAATCTACATTTGCTATTTTGTTGCGAATTACCTATTCTCGTTTTTATATGATTGATTCTTATGGCATTGTTTTGTGCTGCTATTAGGAGAGATTCTGTTTCTCTCTTCAAGTTTCCATTTTTAGGCAGGTCCAGTTTTTTTTTCGTATGAGATGTTGTTTATTAGTCATTTAAAACGCCCATAGAGTTGTTTTTCTTCCCATTTTTGTTTTTTAGTCTTTGTCATTCTGTTGGTCTCCGTGATGTTAGCATTTTTTCCTGGAGGTTGATATCATTCCTCCTTTGTACATTTCTATGTAGTCGTCGAGTCGTTGTATCGATTCGTCAAATCTGTCTCAAATGCTAGCAAGTCCTCCTCTTCCCTCCTTTATTGATGCATATAGTCTGTCAACGTAATCTCTGGGATTTAATGCCTTATGCATGGTCATTAGTTTTCTTGTTCTTTGGTCCAATTGCTTAAGATATTCTCTGGTCCGCTTCAAAAAGGGTCCCGAATATCTAACGGGTTGTACAGCCCAGGTATTTATTCCTTTCATAAGGTTTCTGCAAGATAGTTTTGTCTCGTTTAGCCTTCTGGTTCTCCTGAGATATTCTTTCTTAATTTTTTTTAATTTCATCTCCACTAGTTTGATTGCGTCTGCCGCCAAGGTGCCCCAGTATTTGTATGTTTCATTTTCTCCGGGCGTTCTACTTTTGTCTTGATTTGGTTGTTCTTTTCCGTCCGTCATGTGCCGTTTTCCTCTTTTCATTACTAACATGGCACATTCTTCTCCGCCAAATTCCATCCCTATGTCCTGGCACTATATTCGATCTGCGTGTATTAGAGTTTCGAGGTTGTTTTTTTTTTCCATTTTTTGCGAGCCGTTTGATGTCATCCATGTACATTAGGTGATTGATCTTTTCTTGCAATTTACTAAGTTTGTATCCGGCTGTGCATTTTCTGAGTGTGTGGTTAAGCGGCATCATTGCAATTGTGAATCTTAACGGTGATAGTGCATCTCCTTGAAATATATCTCTTTGGACCATCGCTTCAGCTAAGCTTCTCCTTCCTGCTGTTCATTATACTTTCCAGGTTTTCATGGTTTTCTCGATAAAGTTTAAGACGTCATGTGATATTTTGTACATTTCGTGGCAGTTTATTATCCAGTTTTATGGGATTATATCACATAACTTTTTGTAGTCTATCCAGGCCATTGCTAGATTTTCTGTTTGATATTGCTCTCGTTTAGGATGTGCTGATCTATGTAAAGTAACTCTGTTGTGCCTCTGGATCCTTTGCAACATCTTTTCTGTTCCTCAAGTAACAATCCGTGGTTTGGTAGCGAGTAGTAAATCTCTTCCCACATTTATCCTGTTAATATTTTCCACATCATCGGTAGGCAGGTTATCGGTCTGTAGTTTTCGGCGTTTTTCTTGAGTGGGTCCTTCTAAATCAATCTGGTCTTTCCTTTGGTCATCCATTCGGATACTTGTGCTCCTTGTAGGCATCTGTTCATTTCTAGTGCTAGTCTGCCGTAAATGGATGTGGATTTTTTTTTTAACCAGAATCCATGTATTCCAACATGGTCTGGCGTTTTCTAGTTTGATATTCTTTTTTTAATGTCGTTTTAAGTAAATCGATGTGTATTTACGCTTTCGGGTCTTCTTCGAGTCCTAATTCTTTTGTCCTATTGTTTATCCAATCGGCTTTTTCGTAATGTTTTCTTGGTTGCCATATTTTTGTCCAATATTTTTGTCCATATTTTTGTTTCACAACTCAATATGCTATAGTTTTTACATATTTCCCAGTATCACTTTCACTGAAGTCTGTGTGATAGCAAATCTTAAGTCTCAAAGACTCTTCTAATAATTATGTCGGTCTTAATATTGCTGTGATCTGGATGATCTCGAGACTTACACAGATTTCCAGTTCCTTTCCTCACTTTTTAGGACTGTTCCAACGGCACCAATCTTAACCCCTTGCACAATTCCTAGCAGATCACTGTTCCCACACAGTCATGTCTAGACTTCATTTTGAACCAGTTTGCAGGTTTAGTCTTTAGTATGGCCTCGATTCTTCTTTTTATTTCGAATTACCCACCTCTTTTTTTGGGGGATAGTTCTAAGTATATTAACTATAAATGATATTTTTGCCATCTCAAGTTACACAGGTTTTTATTGAGCTCTTTATCAAAGTCCAAATATTTGTCAGTAATTTTGCTTTCTTTTATTTTCACACAGAGTGTTCGCCAATGGTCCGGAAGACCTGGGTTCAATCCCAGGTCGTGTTATACCAAAGACTTTAAAAATGGTACTTGATACCTCCTTGATTAACACTCATCAATATAAGGTACGTATCAAGGGTATAGAGGAGCAGTCCTGGGAAAGGAGTAGCACCCTCCCCTACACCTCGGTGTAGTAGTATTGAAAAGGGAGCCTTCTGGTTGCCCTCGATTTCGGTCGCCTTACTACTTTGTATCTCAAAATTCCAGAGAATTTATGATTCTCCTTGTCTATGACAGATATTTCTTGGTGTATATACCATTTAGTAGGATGTTCAAATTTAAGTGTCTTGCAAAATTCACAGTGGATCACCTTTCACACCCAGTCGTGTCTAGTCTTGTACTCCATTTGCGCTAGTTTGCTACATACGATTCATCATCATCATCATCATGTCGTGCCACTGGTACGGATATCCCTGACCCTCTCTTGCCACTTCTCCTAATCGTTCATCGCCTCTGGCAGGTCTTCAGGGCTACATCCCATATCCTCACATAGCTGCTGTATGTATGAACGAGCTGGTCGTCCTGCTTTTGCTTAGCCATATGCGGTGGTCCATAGGAGTACATCACTTATGAGCTCGTCCTTGCTTCTCCAGCAGTGTCCTGTATGTCTGGTTCGTCTAGCTTGGATAGTTTTCGTGATGGGAGGAAGGTGGCCGTATAGTTGGTGCCTTGTGGGGTGTTGCCGCCAGGACTTGTTCAATATTTGCTCGCAACATTCTTGTGTAATTACCGTCCAGCTTCTTTTCCAGCCGTTTAGTTAACGTCCAAGTAGTGCATCCATATAGCAGTATCGACACGACCGCTGCCTGGAAGAAACTGCATTTCATTTTATCGGTCAGGTTTGATTTCCATATGATCGAAAGTCTATCGATAGCTGTCCATGCCTTCGTTAGCCGCGTGTCGATGATACGTTTAATATGTGATTAATCATTTCATCTATGTCTTCACATAACCTACATTTGCTATTTTCATGCATATTATTACATTTTGATTGAACATAATTGCGTGGTTTTGCGCTGCTATTAAAAGAGATTAATGCCCGTGGTGTGAGGGTTATCGTCGTAGGAAATGGACACGGCGACTCGAGTCAAATCCTAGACGAGACTGATTGCATTTCACATAGCACTAATACCCTTGGGAAAGGTATGAATCCAATTATTCTCCCTCCAGCCATGGATAAATAGTAGGACAGACTGATATCTTCAAGCTTGGTTGTGGCAACTAGTCTACGAGAAGGAAAACTCTGAATTCAAACCTGTTAAACTCCGCTTAAAAATTGACCTTGTGTTATATCCTGCCCGAGCGGAGGGGTTGGTAAATAAGATTAAAAGATTTTTTTTTTAGCTTAAATTTTCTTAGCCCTGTCCAGGATTTCTCGTGTGAATAGCTACCAATTTGTTGCTTGAAATATCCATACAGTTGTTTTTCTATTTTCTAGTTTTTGGTGTTTTTTTAAATTTTTCTCAAGATGTTATTCCTCTTATTATCTGTTATAATTTCTTTTCTTTGTTCATTTCAATGTAGTTTTGAGTCTTTGCATTAATGTATCAACACATTCCTGACTTTAGGTCAGTATTCTTCCTCCTTCTTTTCTTGAAAAATTACCTCTATTCTTGTTCTTTTCGTGCAAATGTCTAAATTCCTCCCTTGTCTATTTTAAGAATGTTCTCGAATATCTTACAAGCGGGACTGCCCTTGTGTTCATCTTTTTTCGTTTCTCAGAAGTTTCCTTGTTCTTCTGAGGTATTCTTTTCTTATTTTTTTTTTTTCATTTCTGCTTGTTAGTCTGCTTCCAGTATTTCTAAATACTTGTAATTTACCCTCTTTCCAAGAATCTGATGCTTTCCTGATTTGGCTATTCTATTCCTTCCATTGTTTATCTTTTCCAAATTTTATGTTCATGGCACATTTTTCGATTCCAAATTCCATTTCTATTTCGTATCTGTATATTCTTATAGTGGGTATTAGACAACTTTTTCATTTTTTCATGCACAACATGACTTTCTGTTGCTTACAATCCTTCACTGGTTGAAGGAAGATATGGATTATATCGATTCTGCATTATCATTATTGCTATCATTATTATTGTCATATGGAAGTCAGACTTGACCTATAAAATAAAACGCTGTTTTTTTTCCAGGCAGCGGTCGTGCCAATACTGCTATACGGATGCACCACATGGACGCTAACTGAATAATTGCACAAAAATGATGAGATCAATTCTGAATAAGTCCTGCAGGCAACACCCCACAAAAAAGGTGTACGACCACCTTCCACCCATCATTAGATCTATCAAAGTTTGACGAACCAGGCATGCTGTACACTGCTGGAGAAGTAAGGACGAACTCATAATCGGTATATACACCAGTGGGCCCCTTCACATGGACGAGCAAAGGCAGGACGATCAGCAAGAACCTATATACTACAACTATAGGATATAGCCTTGAAGACCTGCCTGGAGCGATGGACGATAGAGACGGGTGGTGAGAGAGGGTCCGGGAGATCCGTGCTGGCAGCGGGACATTATTATTATTATTATTATTATTATTATTAGATTGGAATAATGGCTTAAAACTATTTAGACTGTGACTGAAGTAACATGCGACCACGACGAATGCGATTGAGAAGCTTAACAAAGAATTCCACTCCCTGATTCTAGTGGGATTCTTTTAAAGAAATTATTCCTTTAGTATTCATCAGAAAAGCGTTCTTTCTACTTCAGGAGGTGCGCAGAAAAAATATGCTACCAAGATGGTAAAAAGTGTGCCTACCTCAATTTAACGGTAATCTGTTTAAATATGCAAGCATTGAAAGAATATTAGAAATATAGAAAATGAAATCAACATACTTTTTGTTGCAAGACAAGGAATTACTGACTAGGAAACACTTTGCTGAGAATTTGGGATTTTGGTCAGAAATTTATGGAGAATAGAAACGAAGAAAGAGAGAAAAAAACATCTTCCAAGGGAAGATACAAAATGTTAATCTTATGTGAAATGACGTGTAAGAATGAAGCATAAAAATGTGAATCAGTTGACGAAACTTGAAAATGAATTACATAACAGGGAAAATAAATGTATATTTGAGTATTTGAAGGGTTTTAAAGAAGGAATTTTGGTCTCAGGCTACAAGGAAATCGCTGGGTTTTTTAATTCATAACATCCATAGCAGTTTTTGAAACATTTTAAGTTTGTGAAAGGCTTTTTAAATATACGTATCTTTTAAGAAACGTTATTTATGTTTTGTTTGCCAAAGCAAAATATATAATTGCAAATTTATTCAAACACAAGTATCAACAAAACTTACTCTCTCTCTATCTCCCTCCTCCTCTCTCTCTCTCTCTCTATATATATATATATATATGCTCGCAAAGGCAATTTCACACCCAATGAAAGAAGTTACTCTGGACTGTTTCCTCTGTCATGACCCCAGGGCTTGTCCCATCCTCAAACCACTTATGACTGCTGGTTGACATATATATATATATACATATATCCATTAGGTGATGGTTATCTGAAGAAGTTGGTTTCTCATAGAGAGTGACCAGCTGAAATAAATCATTATAACTAAGTGACACTCTGTTATGTTTTTCTTCCAATTATATATATATTTACTTAACTCTGTATGTGTGTGTGTGTGTGTGTGTGTGTGTGTGTGTGTGTGTGTGTGTGTAGATACATATTTTGGGTGAAGAAAGATATTGAATACAAAGAAATCAAAAGTGAAGAATTTAATCTGAAGGAAAAGTCAACGTTATAACGTTTCGGTTTCAATAAATTATCGTCTGGATTTAGAAAAGATGTTATGAAGCGCCGTTAGGTCATCGATTGATGCTTAACGAAATATAAAACAAAAAAAGGAGGAAATTCAATATACAAAAAAAGTGGGGACGTCGACCGTCTGATCAATAAGTTAACGTTCATATTTCAAAAATATCAAGTGACTGTGCAAGTTAATGATGTAAAACAAATGCAGCCATCAAGAGACACAATGGCTTTAAAAGAGAAATAAATAAAAAAAAGAGGATGCAAAGCAAAGAGAAGAAGAAGAAGAAGAAGAAGAATAAGAAGAAGAAGAAGAAGAAGAAGAAGAAGAAGAAGAAGAAGAAGAAGAAGAAGAAGAAGAAGAAAAGAAAAAAAAACAGAGAAAAGAGTGAAAAAGGAACTAAGAGAGTGTAGAATGGGAGGAAAGAAAAAAGAATTAAATGATGGAAAGGAGAAGAAAAAGGTGGGAGAAAATCGCAAAACCTACGAACGTATCATACGTAAATAACTGAATGTGATTAAATCCTAAGAAATTCAAACCACTTGATATATTTCCTACAGTTTTTCTTTTCTTTAATCTAGAAGATTAAAGAAAAGAAAAACTGTAGGAAATATATCCATCAAGGAAAAGGAATTGAAAAAAAGAACGTAATATCAAACGTATAATACGGTGGATCGCACGTAAGTGTGTATAGTTTAATGGGAGAAAAAAATATGACAAATTTGTATGGAAAATAATTAATTATAGATTGAATATATTGCAACTGTTTAAGACCAATTTTTCATAGCGAAACTGTACCGGCAATCTTTTGTTATGGGTATAGGCTAACATTTAGGATGCATTAAAATCGAAGTTATGATCAGTTTTAGATATGTATTGAAGAAGTGCATTATTATGTTTACCTACTCAAATATCTCTCCTATGTTCGTAAAGAAGTTTTTGATATTTCTCGAAGTTTCGCCAATACAATTCAACTTACTGTCTTAGCACGGAATACAATAAGCACCGGCGTCGAGGACTTGAGTGTTGTAAATTGCGGGTAGATTTAGAAGATAAAGTGACAGTCTTAATGGCACGTCTATTTAAGTTATTTACATTAATGTTAGTGAAAGAATAAATCGTTAAAATAATGTGTGTAAGGGAGAGTCTAATTTCATCAGACGGTATGTTGATGCCAGTTCGAGATCGATATCTCTTGTGATTTTTAAGGATTTAGATTTACCAAATTGCATAGAATGTTTGGGATAATGAAGGTTTAGAAATGAATCTTCTATCTTATTTAATTCACAATTTTAATATTTTGTGGAACAAATACGTTGGGTCCTAAGGTAAAAACCTATGATAATTTCTCTTTCAGTGTTGGTGTTGTGGTGTGAATAGAAATGTTATGTGGCCATTTTTATAGGTGTGTTTATGTTGTGTAGTCAGATACACGAATATGGCCATGTGCGAAATGGGTGAAATGGACATCGAATGTTGATTACGATAGAACATAAATCTCGGAATTCGAAAACACGTAACGACTTCTTGTTCAGGTACGAAACCTTTTTATTAACTTTGAGTTAAAGGTTTCGACGTAAGGAGGAGAGCCACAATCTTCTATGCTATCTTATTCATTTGGCCCTCAACTCGAGCGGCCCCGCAAAGGGCGCAAGTTCGCCTCGCGCCTGCGAGCTCCAAAAGTCAATCCTTCTCGTTTGGCGTCTAGTACCCGACTCTCTTTTCAAATTCTCACGCAAACCTCCGCGCGCTTCCGGTGCGTGACGTCACCGCGTTTCGTCTCGGACTATTATGACATCTGAGTGACACCTCCATCCGCCCGCGCGCACCCGTGTTAACACCTGCTTCAATGTTGTACCTAACTAACCCATGTGCTGAGCTGAAAGGTTCTCAGCCCAACCAAACTCAAAGGCATGAACCGAAATCCCTCGGCTATTTTATAACATTTACGATATACTCTGAATTCTAATTTATCCCAATTATTTATTAGTAAGTTAACCCAAATGATTAAGTGTTGTTTGATTCAAGTTCATATGTGAACTTTATAGAAGATTCTACATTATTTAGTCTCTCGGCGATCCAATTAAAATTAAGATCTTGTGGTTAAAGAAGTAATATATCATCTGTGTATCTGAAGTAATCAGCATCGCTGGTGACAATATATTGAAAAAGACCAGATTCAAGGAATTCAAGATAATTGCATGTAAGATGTACATTTTCTTTTTTAAGAAGAGGAATTCTATCTAATAATCATGATCAGAAAATCCGGTGAACACCTTTGTACGACATACGAAAGCACAGGACAACTGTTTCGACCTTAGGTCGAAATGCATCCAATAACAGAACTGAAAGGGGAAACCATAGATAAGGTTAATTTTTGTCAATAAAACGTGTTGTTATGCTGTAAATAACGATGTGATATCACAAACGGCACAGATTTTAATTGATTTAGAGACGGGTTGGGGCAATATAGTAGTATTTTTCGAAAGTAAATATCTAAACGTCCAATATAATTATTCACGTAGAGGTTAGTGTATTGTTTTTTTTTTAATATCTGAACAAGCTAAAGATTTGTTTTTCATGTTAATTTTAATTAATGTATAAAGGAATGATCCAGATTTATTGATGTGTGCATCACTGATAGTACACAATAGTAGGGAAAATATTTAACTAAAAGTTTACCGATATTGGGGAGCGGCAGTTCCTATGCCAGAGGGAATATCAGGTTTATGGGTTTTAAAAAGACCATAAATTTTAGGAATGATGGGGTGGTAATGAATTAATGAAGACCAAGATTTGTCCTCTTTTAGGACAAATTTCTTGTAAGACGTATTAAAATTATTGATATTATTTGAAACAGTTTGAGGGAAGATTTGTTCCAAGGTGTAATTGTCATCAAATAAATCTTATAGTGTTTGGTAATAGTCAGAAGAATATTATTTTTCCCCACATTGTCGGATTATTTTCCATTATTTACTTCCATATAGAAAAGTAAAGATGGCGAACTTAGTCGAGGGTGAATCGAAGGCTCCGTTTTTTAATAGCTACTACACCGAAGTGTTGGGGAAGGCGCTACTCCATTCCCTGGATTGGTCCACTTTACCCTTGTTCCATACTTTATAATTCTGAGTGTTAAGCAAGGTGGAATCAAGTATCATTTTTTGAGTCTTTCGTATGACTCCACCTGGGATTGAACCCCGGTTTTGGGTATAAACATACATAGCTAACGACTTCGGGGGCGGAGTGACAGTGAAGTAGAGGATAACGTGCTGCACTGTGTGACATCGTAGTAAGATAGATTGAACTCCAGTCACACTCCTCCGTTCACTTTCGGACAAATACCCTGGGGAAAGGTATGAAGCACCCTTATCGCCCCCCGCCACCGCTATTGTATAAATAGTAACTCTACTTTTCGTCTACAACGATTGCATTGCCATTAAATAACCCATGAAGGTTTGATATTACATTTAAACAAAAAACTAAACCAACCAACACACACACACACACACGTGCACACACACACACACACACACACACACACGCACACACACATATATATATATATATATCATCATGCCGTGCCGCTAGCACGGATATCCCTGACCCTCTCTCACCACTTCTCCCTATCATTCATCGCTTCTTGAAGGTCTTCAGGGCTACATCCTGTATCCTCACATAGCTGCTTTGTGTATGTGTCAGCTTGTCGTTCTGCTTTTGCTTGGCCATATATATATATATATATATATAACGGAATTAAAGAGAAATAAGTCGAGAAATCTTTTTCTAATGCTTCATCAAATAATAATTTGAATTTTTCTTTTAATGTTAGAAAAATATTAGGGAACGTTAGAACTTCATAAAACGTTGTCATGCCAGCGTAATTAAAAATGCCTATTATTATGAAACTTTAAAATATAGAAAAAAGAGAAAAGTTCGAAATTTTGTTTATAACCGTTATTCGAGCTATGAATTAATTAAAGTACACATTAATTACTTCCTTTGCAGTTGCAAAGTTCCCCAATATTTTTCGTAAAATGAAAAAAAATATTAAAAATCATTCTCTGATAAAACTCATTCAAGGTGAATTGTTATGATAAATATATAAATACTCCAACAAATTGGTTTTTAGTTCTTATTTTTCTTCCATATATATGTGCGTGTGTGTGTATGTGTGCTTGCGCGTGTGTGTGTGTGTATGTGTGTGTGTGTGTGTGTGTGTGTGTGTGTGTGTGTGCTTGCGCGCGTGTGTGTGTGTGTGTGTGTGTAAAAGATTCGATTTATGTGGATACTTGGGACGCCCATTTGAAACCAAATGAAAACCGCAAAAATCTAAGCAAAAAAAATTCTTACCTTCCTCATGAGAAAACAATTTACGCTTTCACTCAAACAAGATCATATCTGTAAACAAACACATACCCACATACCCACATACCCGCACGCAAACATATTTACTTTAGAATTATTTAGAATAACAACATCAAAGGATTTCGGTTTTCTTGTGTTTAGTTTCTTTGTTTAATGGCACATCAATAAAGCCAAAACCGTCCTCCAAAAAGAGCGTTACTATTTAAGCAAGAGCTTAAGGATTAAGGAGCCTCATAATTTCATATGTTTCGAAAGTGAATATAACAGTGGCACGGGGATTCTCCCAAATGAATTTGATATATATGGATTTATCCAATTTCGTAACCAGGAAGATGTGACACAAGATCAATTTTGAAATGAGGCACAACTGATTTGAATTTAGATTATTTATTTTCCTAGACTGGTGATCTAATCCACCCCAAATGGAGATTAGAAGCTAAGAATGAAACTTACTTATAGCTGGAGAAAGTACAGATGGATTCATGCCTTTGCCGATGCGATTAGGGCGAAGTGAATCACTATTAGTCTGGTAGTGGATTTTACTCATATCGTCGATGCGTTTCACCACATTGATAACCGTTACATTACGCACGCATTCAGTTCGGTATTTATACCATTAGATTAATAATAATTAAATAATTTGATAACTGTTTAATAATGATAATGATAATATTAATAAATATTGGTAGTTTAATCAAAGCGAGAATAGATGAGACGCAACAAAATAGCAAATGAAGGTTATGTGGTGATAGAGACGAAACCATCAATCACATAATAAGCGAATACAGCAAATTAACACTGAAAGAGTATAAAACAAGACATGACTGGGTGGACACGGTGATCCTCTGGGAAATATGCAAGAAATTTAAATTTGACCATACGGATGAATGGTATATGCACAACCCAGTAGCTGTCCTGGAGAATGACACACATAAACTCCAGTGGGACTTGGACCTACACACGGATCACCTAATCTCGGCCACCAGACCAGATCTTAAAATAATCAACAACAAAAAAAGAGAATTTGCAAAATTGTGGACTTTATTGTCCCAGCTGACCGCAGAATAAAACTGTAGGAAAATGAAAAGAAGTATAAGTACCCCGACCTTGATAAGGTATTGAAAAAACTATGGAATAAGAAGGTGACAATAGTACCAATCGTGATTGGTGCTTTTGGTACTGTAACTAAAGCATTATTAAAGGGACTGTAGAATTTGGAGGTTTGAGGACAAGTGAAGACCATTCAACCTACAGCATTACTGAGAACGGCTAAAATACTGAAAAGAGTCCTGGAGATTTGAGGAGACTTGCTGTCACTTAAATTCCAGTGAAAGACCATCAGCTATAACTGATGTCAAAAACTCTCAAGGAGTAAATAAATATTGATAGTTTAAATATAATAATTATAATGATAATAATGATAAATACTGATGATTTAAAAATAATAATAATAATAATGTTGATAATAATAATAATAATAATGATAACACTGGTTTACAAAGAAATTGGGGCAAGCACAAAAATACCCGTTTTTACCTAATTTGAGGGTGTTGAATTCAAATTTGAAATCCGTTTTTACACATCACCTCTAGTTTTTCAGATATGCATAGTGTGCATTTTGTGCATATACGGTACATAAAGGCGTATATGAATTCAGGGTTGATTTTAATATTATGAGATTTATGGCTTATTTTTTAGTTATTATGCGCTAAATGTAAGTGATAGCATTACATTATATATATATATATATATATATATATATATATATCAAGAAAGATTTTGACAGTTAAAGCAGCAGGTCTCAATGCACACTCTGGCAGTCATTGGAAGAGGTTGTGTCGAAGGCGGCGCAGGGGGTTGGTGTCCCTCAACTATCGTGTTACACATCTTTTGGGTTACTAAAAATTAGTATTACATTTTCAAATGCACATTTAGTTTTACTTTGTTATATTTTCAGATTCTCCAATGGCTTCAAGCACGTCAAAATGTCGAGGATGCCTCAACAAGGCCAATTCTTTCAGCTAGGTGTGTGGGGACTTCACAACAGTTGCACAGCGTCGAACCATCACTTCCCTCCTCAGAACGGCCTACTTTCACTATTTTGACTGTAAAATTGGTGATCAGGACAAGTCTTGGGCTCCACACATCTGTTGTAAATCCTGCTACAATGGACTAACTGCATGGTTTAATGGCAAGAAAGCGGCTTTCAACTTTGCAGTCCCGGTGGTTTGGAGAAAGCCGCGAAACCACGCAGATGATTGTTATTTTTGTTTTACTAATATAACTTCTTCTAGGAAAAAGATCAAATATCCCAACATTCGATCTGCTGTGAGACCCGTTCCCCATTCAGATGATCTTCCTCTACCCACACCTCCAGTAAATAAGGATCTTCTTTCCTCATCAGATGAAGAAATGCCTACAAGGGAGGAATCTGCAGAGTCAATATCTTTGGAAGATACTGAGTCTACATATTCAGGAACAAGTGGCAATGAGCCACACTGGATCACGCAAGAAGACCTGAATGATCTTGCTCGTGATTTGTATCTGTCAAAACAGCAGTCAGAGCTCTTGGCCTCTCGGCTTAAATCAGTGGAACCTAGTCCGGGAAGATATAAGGATCACCAGTTTCAGGAATCGGAACAAATAAGGTCATTGGTCTTCTTATGGATATGCAAGCGGGCTTCACAAAGTACTGTTGTTTTCCTGTCTCTGGGATAGTCGAGCTGTATCCCAGCATTACAAGCAGAAAGACTGGGGGTCTAGAAACATTTTTGTTCCTGGTGAACACAGCCTCAATGAGAATCCTCTGGTGGACATGAATAAGGTGCTTCTCCCTCCTCTTCACATCAAGCTTGGTTTGATGAAAAATTTCGTGAAGGCGTTGCACAAAAATGGTGCTGCCTTCCAACACTTGTCTACTGTGTTCCCAGGTCTTAGTGCTGCTAATCTCAAAGAGGGCATCTTTGTCGGACCTCAGATCCGAGAAGCGCTGAAAGATCCTGATTTTGAGGAGCTTCTTAACTTAAAGGAACTGAGAGCATGGGAAGCATTCAAGTCAGTCTGTAGTGGCTTCCTTGGTAACACACGCGTACCAGATTACCAAGCCTGTATTGAAAAGTTGCTAAAGTCTTACGAGGATATGGGTTGCCTAATGTCACTCAATATTCATTTTCTCCATTCCTACCTCAACTTCTTCCCGCCAAACCTTGGAGCAGTGAGTGATGAGCATGGAGAAAGATTTCACCAAGACATTACGAAGATGGAGAGCAACTATCAAGGCAAATGGAACCCCGACATAATGGGATCTTCTGCTGGATGCTCTTGCGTGACATCCCGGGGGCAAAATACACCAGATCTTCTAAGAAAACACACGTTTGACTGTCTGTGGTACTATGAATTGTGTAATTGTGTCATCCAAGTATATTGATTCAATCAGTGTTCTTTATCTATCCTGTTTTATCTGTTATAAGCTGTTGCAACTCTTAAAATATGCACATATATTCTCTGTTTATACTAAAATGAGACTATTTAAAAGCCAGAAAACTAGAGGTTATAGAGCAAAACTATTTATAAATTTGAATTCAGCACACCCAAATTAACAAAAAAACACCTATCCCCATTCTTGCCTCAGACCAAAAATATATTTTAGTAAACCAGTGTAATAATGATAAATACTGATAGTTTGATAAGAATAATGATAAATATTGATGGTTTAATAATAATAATTATTATTATAATTATAATAAATATTGGTAGTTTATAAAAATACTAATGATGGTTATAAATATCACAGTTTAATGATAGTATTAAAAATCGATATTTCTGGTTTGGTGATAATAATAATAAATACTAATTGCTTATTATTATTATTATTATTATTATTATTATTATTATTATTATTATTATTATTAATAATAATAATAATCATTTTAATAATAATAAATCGTGATAGTTTATTAATAATAATAGTAATTGTAATAATAATTAATATCGATGGTTTAATGATAATAATTATAATAATATCAATAATAAATATGGAGAGTTTAATTATAATAATACTAATAAATATTGATGGTTTAATAATAATCCTTTGAAAGATAATAGCACATATTCATGGTTTAATATTAATAGTAATCAAATTACTAATATTAATAAATATTGGTAGTTTAATTATAATAATAATAATAATGGTAAATATTCATGGTTTTATAATAATAATAATAATAATAATAATAATAATAATAATTTTAGCGTTCCTTTGAAGTGTCTTATTCCTTGGAAGAATATAATGTCACGCCTCATACAAAAGAACATAATCAATCCATCTGTCTGCTATAGACACAATATGAAAATTAACGAAATAACAAATCTAACCCCAAATCAACACGGAAGTCAAATCGGAGATCTGAATCTTATGATCTGTAGGTACTCCCCTAATAGCCAATATGATGGAGCTGGTAGGCATCCAGCGGATGTTGGCTCTTCTTATTTTAGGTACCCAAACAAATATCAAAGCGATAACTGAACTGAAAAGCCACAACGAAAAAAATTGACTTAGGAAGCCTAAGAACTGTAATCTGTTATTATTTTAAGATCAATCCTACAAAAAGAATGATCTATAAAAAGAATGATGAAAATTAGGACAGAATCTACTAGATTTAATACAACAAGCCAAGGACTTGCTGACTAAGTTAAGATGATTTTAAAGAAAGGTTGGTTTTCTGCCCTTGGGATACTAGAAACATATAGATAAGTAAATCGTGAAAAATAGACACGAGAAGAATTGAAAGAAAAAATACTAAAAACCAAAACAATAAAGTAGCCAACAACAATGTTAACTGAAGGAGAGAAGAAAAATGTGGAGTTTATAAAGAAAAACGGCACTAAAAAGAAAGACTATTAAACAATCCCTCGGGAATTAAGACTGAAAAAAAATGTCAGAGTAGAAACCGAAAAGGTAAACAAAATTCTTAAAAAGAAAATCATTTAATTAACGACTTAATTTATGCATGAGTACAGCTAGTCAACGATAAAATTGGTTTCTCCCAAATGAACCTAAAAAGAAATACAAAACCTGGATGGGAAATTAGGCCAGAAGGATAAATAAAGACCAACCCCGAGCAAAAAGGAAAAATACCCAAGGAAACATTGAAATGAAAAATAAAACAAGAAAACAGCGGACAAGTCTGACATAACAACGCGAATAAATAAATCAAGATGTTGACGAAAGAAAGGAAACTTAAAAGATACGAGGACAGAGTCAAGCAAAACAAACAGGACGTTCCAAAGTAACAAAAGAAAATTCTACGAACTTTTCGGTGAGGAATGAACAAAAATAAATCACCAACCTGGGGCAAATGAAAAAAAAACATTTTGGAGTAAAATATGGGAATAAAAAGAACATAATAGAAAGGTCAAATTGATAAATAATATGAATAAGAAACTATAAGGACTCAGTGAAGGACAAAAAAGGTAGATATACATCTGGACTCGTTTAGAGCAACACGACAAGAAAATATCAAATCGGAAAAATCTCAAGCCGTGATGGCTTATATAGATACTAGTTTTAAAAATTCACTTCCATCCACGACAAATTAGCGCTGCAACTGGGTAAATGCCTAGAAGAAACCAGAACTCTAGAATGGATGACTAATTGGAAAACTACCCAGATTTTAAAAAAAATCCCCTCATAGGAAGCATCCTCATCAACTATAGACTGATAACGTGTTTACCAATAATGGGAAAATTCTAACCATACAGAATAAAGAAGAAATCTATTACTCACTTGACTGACAAAGACTTTTTCTCGAAGAAAATTGAGGTGGTGCAAGGGAACAAGAGAAATAGATGACCTATTGTATGTTTATCAGCACATCGTAAAGGAGGCAAAAACAAAGCGGAAAAAGAATAGCCATGGAATGGATTGATAGCAAAAGTTCCTATGTACAAAATATCCGACAAAGTCATAAAATTTATCACAAAAACAATGAAAAACACGAATTAACAGCGAGGAGACAAAGATTATCTTAGGTGAAATCCGAGAGAAGCAGCTTTCAGTGAATTCATCAGGCTTTTTCGTTGTAGCAATAATGCGATTTAATTACATGCTTAGAAAATTGCACAGGGAACAACAAATTTACGAGATCACAAGAAAAATAATTAACTTAAATACTTAGATAACATAGAGCTTATGACAAAAAAAAATAATGAAAGAAAATCAAAGTCTTTAATAAAACAAAAAGAATATCCAGCCAAGATATAGGAATGCAGTTTGGTTTTGAAAATCGTCCCATGCAGTTAATGAAAAGTGGGAAAACAGAAATAATAGAAGGAATAGAAATATCAAATCCAGGAAGTATAAAACCTCTTGGAGAGAAGGAAAATTAAAACTACTTGGTAATATTGGAAAAGATACCATCTAACAGTGATAAGAGAAAAATGAGAAAAGAATACATTAGAAGAACGAAAAAACTTAGGGAAAAGAAGCTCTGTAGCGGATATCTCATGAAAAAGATAAACACCCGGGCAGTTCCGCTTGTAAGATTCTCAAAACCATTCTTAAAATGGACAAGAACTCAGATAAATAAACCGCCAACATCGATACATCAATACAAGGACTCCAAGACTAGATTGAAAAAAGCAAAGAAAAACTAATTAAAGCGGCCAATAATTCTATTAGCAATATAAAAACAAAACAAAATTAGGGAAAATAAATAGGAAGAAAAACAAGTGAATAGATACTTCAATCGACAATTGAGATTGCAAGCAAAATGACCGGGACATGGCAAAGAAAAGGAAAACTAAAGAGAGCAACAAAATCCAATAGCAGCACAAATCAACGCCATAAGGACAAATTGTATAAAAAGTAAAAATGAATAATATGTAAGAGAATAGAAAGTTTAGGTTATTTTGAGACAGATGAAACAATTCATCACAAAATAAGTGAATGCAGCAAATAGCGCTAAATAAATACAGGATTAGACACGGTTGTGTGAGGGGTGATTCGAACCACTAAGAATTGTGCAAGAGATAAAATATCGACCCTATTATCAAATGGTTAATACACAGAAAATTTTTGGAACTTAGCAGAGAACTAAAACAACAATGGATATGAAGGGAACGGTGATATCAATTGAAATTGGTTCGTTTAGAACGGCTTCCAAAAGCTGGAAAGAAAGAGTGGAGGAATTAGAAATCAAAGAAAGAATACGAACCATCCGGAAGACATTATTCTTATGATCATCTAGTAAATCAGAAGAGACTTGAAAATCTGAAGAAAATTGCTGCCCCTCAGATGCCAGTGTAAGACAACCAATTAAAATTAGTGTAAAAACCTTCCAAAAACGGGTAAATAATGATAGAAATAGCAACAATAATCATAATATAACGGTAATACCATGAGTAATTGGCACACTTGGAACAGTCCCCAAAGGCTTGGAAGGAGAACTCGAAGAGTTGGAAATCGGTGGACGAATCTAAACTACCCAAATTGCAGTATTGTTGTGATCGACTCAAATACTGAGCGGAATCCTTGAAATCTGAAGTGATTTGCTGTTACTCTGTCTCAAGTGAAAGACTATCACCTAAAGCTGGTGTGATAACTCAAACTAATATGGTAATAATAATAATCAAATGTAGCAAACTAAGATAAAAGGATTACAAGACCAGTCACTGCTGGGTAGGGAGGATGATCGATTGGGAACTGTGCAAGAAATGAAAATCTGACTATCCAACAAAATGTTAGGCACAAAACCAGAATCTGTTCTAGAAAATGAGATGCAGAAAATTCTCTGGGAATTTGAGATACAAACTGGTCTCCAGACCTTGACTAAAAGGCCAGGCCTTGTGCTGTTTAACAAGAAAAACTTGTCGCTTAATGAATTTTGCCATTGCATCTTACCACATAGAAAAAAATAAAATAATTCAAAAAGAGAAACAAATTTTTGGACATTGCCAGAGAAGTGAAAAAATGTGGCACAAGATGGTAACGAGACGATCCAGACTACAACATTGTGAAGATCAGCTAGAATACTCAGTAGAGTCCTGGAGACTTGCTGTGAGTCAGACTCCGGCTTACGCTTCCAGCAGAAGAAGAACAAGCAAGAGGTGGCAGAATAATAATAAAAAAAATAAACTTGCCTTCTACTGTTATTTTTAGGAGCTACCTGACACAAAGAAAAAGGAGGATAGAGACATGGCAAGGATGTGCTATATTTCTGACAACAAACCAAATACTCGTTAAACAAGTTAGGATGATAATAAAGAAGTGCTGGTTCTTTGACCTTGTAATACTAGATATACGCCAGAAAACAAATAGGGAATCAAAACAACAAGACAGTATTACGATAACCGAAACAACAAATATTGACAAAAATAAATAATCTAGCCGAAATGAACTACAAACGAATAACAATCGAAACACCACACAACCAAACAAAACAGAAAAAACACTTACACAAGAACAAGTAATAAATTCAAAAAATTAAAAAAAAATGATGTATGAAAAGAAGACTACAATTACCCTAACTAAGAAACATATACTGGAAAATATTCAAGGGGGAAACGGAAAAACAAACGAATTATAACCACATATTTCAACGAAATACCGGACATTGGCATGATGGTTAGAGTGTTTGCCAATGGCCCGGGAGACTGTGGTTCAATCCCAGGTCGAGTCATACCAAAGACTCAAAAAATAGGGATTGATACCTCCTTGCTTAACACTCAGCAATATAAGGTAGGGATTAAGGGTAAAGCAGAGCAATCCAGGGAAAGGAGTTGCGCCCTCCCCTACATCTCGGTGTAGTAGCTATCGAAAAGGGAGCCTTTGGGTCACCCTCGACTAAGGTCGCGAATTTTACTTATTTCAACGAAAAATATCACGGAATTAAATAAACTAATCTATGCAGGAGAGAAAGTAATCAGAAAAAAATCGGGATCCCCCTAAAAACGCGTATAGAAACTCAAAATCTGGATGGGAAATTCGACTGGAAACGCCGAGAAGAAACATCTGCGACAACAAGCAAAATTTATAAAACAGAAGAAAAAAGCTTTAACATACTGGCACAAAGAGAAAAACAAACAGAAAAAAAGATAACTGTACAACTCGAGGAAAAAAAGTACTGGCGAAGGAAGGAAGATTAAAAAAGATATAGACAAAGGGTAAAAAAATACAGGCAAAACAGGACATTCAAAAACAACGAAAAAATTGTATCAGCAAGTAAGAAAAGATGGCATGAACATCTATAAACAACTGGATGCAAGGAAAGCAAAACAATTTTGGAGCAACGTCGGCAACCAAGAGAACATAACAAAAAAGCAGAATCGACAAGCAACATGGGAAGAGAATTAGATGGACACGAAATAGGACTGAAGGTGAAAATACACATTGATGCACTTAGAACAACAACTAAAAATCAAAATGGAATACGCCAGGCCATAATGACATACAAGGATAATGGTTTAAACATTCACTTCCATCTATGACAGATTAGCACTCGAAATGAATAGATACCTACAAGAAGCAGATGTACCTTAAAAGATGACCAAAGGAAAGATCGCATTGATCCACAAAGACCTCCTTAAAGGAACCGTCCAAAACAAATACAGACCCATAATGTGCCTACCTACGATGTGGAAAATACGAACGGCACAAATAAGGGAGGAGATTTAATACTCGTTTACAAGACGAGACTGAAAAATTTAGCTATGGCCTGGATTGACAACAAAATGGTATGGTCCCGCAGTATATCATACAGATATACTGCCTCAAAATGTACAAGATATCAGATGAAGTCCTAAACTTTATCGAGAAAACCAAGAAAACCTGAAGAGTGGAATTGACACCAGGAAGGAGGAGCTTAGTTGAAGCGAGTTGAAGTTGAAGAGAATCATATTCTAGGGAGATACGTTATCGCCATTACTATTTGTTGTAATGATTCCGTTCAACTGTATATTCAGGAAATATCCAAGCGGATACAAACTTAGAAAATCGCTGGAAATGATCTATCACCTAATGTCTATGGGCGACATCAAACTGTTTGCCAAAAACGAAAAGGAATTGCAAACTCTAATACACGTAGTGAGAATATACAGTCGGGAAATAGGGATGGAATTAGGCATAGAAAATACGCCAAGCTAAAAATGAAAAACGAAAAATGACACAATAGACGGGATAGAACTACCAAATCGAGAAAAAATTAGAACGCTTAGAGAAACGTACAAATACTTAGGAATATTGGAAGCTGACACAATCAAACAAGTAGAGATGAAAGAAAAAATTTAAAAATGAGTATTTCATGAAAAGGAGAAAGCTACTCGAAACCAAATTAAATTGTGCATGAACCCTATGAATGAAATAAATACCTGGACTGTCCCTTCGTAAGATACTGGGAAGCATTTCTGAAGAGGCTCAGAGAAGAACTTAAGCAAATGGACTAGAGAGTAAGAAAATTATTGACCATACATAATGGTCTTATACCCCCAGAGATAACGTTGATAGACTATATGAGTCGAGAAAAGAAAGAGGAAGAAGATTTACAAGCATTGAAGACAGCGTTGACGAATCGATACAACGACTCAAAAGGCACGGTGGAATACTGATTACCATATTTACCAACACCTCCGCTCGGGCAGGATATGACACAAGGTTAATTTTTAAGCGGAGTTTAACAGGTTTGAATTCAGAGTTTTCCTTCTCCTAGACTAGTTGCCTGACCAAGGCTGAAGAACCCAATCTGCCCTACTATTTAACCATAGCTGGAGGGAGAATAATTGGATTCATACCTTTCCCAAGGGTATTAGTGCCATGTGAAATGCAACCAGTCTCGTCCAGGATTTGAACTCGTGTCGCCGTGTTCATTTCCTACGACGATAACCATTACACCTCGGGCACCTCCAATACTGATTACAGTCACCAGAAACAATACTGACTACACGAGTATCAACAGAACGGAAATTGGCAGTAAGTAAAAATGGGAAGGAAAAGAACTCAGTGGACATTTTAAGCGACATCTCACACAAGAAAACGTAGACGTGGTTAAGAAAGGGAAACTTTAAGAGAGAAAATTGAATCTCTTCCAATAGCAGCACAAAACAACGGGGTGTAAGGACCGTTCATATCAAAGCTAGAATTGATAAGAGGCAACAAAACGGCAGATGTAGGTTATGTGCTGATAGAGAGGAAACAATCAATCACATAATAAGCGAATGTAGCAAACGAACAGAGAAAGAATATAAGACTAGACACGACTGGGTGGGCAAGGTGATCTACTAGGAATTGTGCAAGAAACTGAAATTTGACCATACGAACAAATGATATATGCACAACCCAGAATCTGTCCTGGAGAATGAGACACTCAAACTCCTCTGGTATTTTGCGATCCAAACAGATGACCTAATCTCGGCCAGATGACCAGACCTTGTAAAATAAGCAAGAAAAAAGAGAACTTGCCAAATTGTGGATTTAGTTGTTTTAGTTGACCACAGAGAAAAAGAAAGATAAGTTCCTGGACCTTGCTAGGGAATTATAAAAAAAACTGTGGGACATAAAAGTGACGGCAATACAAATTGTAATTGGTGCCCTTGGTAAGTCTCCAAAGGATTGGTCCAAGAATTGGAGGAGTTGAAAATAAGAGGACAAGTGGAGAACATCCAAACTACTGCAACATTGAAATCAGCTTGAATATTGAGAATAATTCCAGAGACTCGAGGAGACTTGCTGTCACTTAAACCCCTGTGAGAAATCATCGGCTGACGCAGGTGTGAAAAACTTGAAAAGGAGTAACAATAATAATCATAATAATAAAGAGAACCTACCAACTCATGGACTCTGCTGTTCTGGCTGACCACAGGGGAAAACTGAAAGAAAGCGAAAAGAAAAGTTCCTCAAACTTGCAATAGAACTGAAAAAAATATGAAACGTGAAGGTGACGTTGATACCAATGGTAATTGGTGCATTTGGTACAGTCACGAAAGAATTAATAAAGAGACTGGAGGACATGCAAATGAGAAGACAAATGGAGACCATTATAACTACAGCATTGATGAAATAGGCCAGAATACTGAGGAGGATCCTGGAGACTTGAGGAGACTTGCTTGTCACTCCAATTCCTGTGGAAAACCATCAGCTAACGCTGGTGTAAAAAAACTCTCAAAAACCCAGCACCTGTCCTAGAAAATGACTTGCATAAACTCCTATGGGACTTTAACATACAAACGGATCACCTAATCCCGGCCAGAAGACCAGACCTCATAATAATCAACAGCAAAAAAGAGAATCTGCAAAAGTGTCGACTTTGCTGTCCTGGCGGACCACAGAATAAATCTGAAAGAAAGTGAAAAGAAGGATAAGTACCTCGACCTTGCTAGAGAATTGAAAAAGCTGTGGAACATGAAAGTAACGATTGTGCCAATTGTGATTGGTGCGTTAGGCTCAATAACTAAAGAATTATTAAAAAGCCTGGAAGACTTGGCAGTTGGCGGACGGGTAGAGACTACCCAAACGACAGCATTGCTAAGTACGGCCAGAATCCTGAGACAAGTCCTGAAGACTTGAGGAGACTTGCTGTCACTCAAACTCCAGTGAAAAACCATACGCTAATACTGACATGAAAAACTTTAAAGTAAACAATAATGATAATAAAGAGAATCAGCAGAACACCGACCAAAACTGAAAGAAAGTGAAAAGAGAGATAAGAACGTAGACCTTGCTAGAGAACTAAAAAATCTATGGAACATGAATATGACGGTGATACCAATTGCAATTGGTATACTCGGTGCAGCCACTAAAGGACTGGTAAAAGGACTGAAAGATTTGGAAATAAGAAGACAAGTTGATTTCATCTAGACTAAAGCATTATTTAGATCGGCCAGAATACTTAGAAGAATCCTGGAGACATGAAGCGGATTGATGTAACTCAAACTCGTGTAGAAAACCATTAGCTAACGCTGGCTTGAAGAACATTCAAATGAGTGAAATAATGCAAAATTTCCTACATTGTCATAATTAATTAGTAGGAAAAAAACTTATCCACATGTTGATTTTTTCGTTCCATCAGATTGAAGAAGAAAAAAAAAGCCAAAAACCAGATAAATAGCTGCACTTTGCCATCGTAGCTAGAAGTATTGGAACAAATCTCAAGAACCTGAAAAAGCGATTGAACTGGGGATCAGAAAATGAATCAAGACTATTAAGACCACAGCGCTACTAAAATCGGCTAGGATTATTTGAAAAGTCTTAAAGATCTGAGGAAACTTGCTGTCACTTAGACTCCAATAAAAAAAAATCTGTTCCATGTGTTGTAAAAATTCCCCATCTGTAGACAAATGATAATAAAAATGAATTTTACAAAGTCAAAAACCATCCTTATTTTGGTTGGTTCGAAAACCCTCAGTATTTTCCCGAAAACCTTTGTAAAAACGATAAATTTTACGTTGATGTTTTCTCATCGTAAGAGAAGAAGTGAAGAGAAAGTGTGTCGTCGTAATGTGTTGGACTGGGATTATCGGTTTAAATGAGTTTGCACTCCACTCTCTCAGCTACTTTCACATTCGGACTAATGCCCTTTGGAAAAGTATGAACCTCCTTATGCTCACAGCTCTGTGTTTCACTACTTTTCTCCCACAAAGATGAATTTGGCATTGAATAATCCACGAAGGTTGATATGCCTTATAACAATGAAACAAAAGCAAGAAAATATTTCTGCATTTGTGTTGGCGACATTTTAAGCAAAGGAATTTATTGAACTAATAATAGGAGTTCTTATTTGTCTGCAAATTTCAAAGTCATAATGTTTTTTTTTAAATTTCTTCTTTCTTTTATATAATTTCCAAAGACCCATGTGACTTTGAGTCAATTGGAATTAACTCAAACAAATAAAAATAAAAACTAATTCCGTATAAATATATTTTCTATTTATTAGAGCAGAAGATTCGAAATAGTTTTTTTAATATTTACCGTTTTCTTCAATTCTTCTGATCAAATTTGAAATGCTTTTCATTCTGAAATGAAAAGGAACAAATAGAAACGTTTTGGTATTTAATACCAGAGTAAAGAAAATTATGATAGATTTTATTACCGGTGAAAAAAGTTCATTTTTTATTTATTTTTTTACAAAATTATAAATATCAAAAGCGAGAAATAAATTTATCATCAATACACTGCCAACCAAACTTGATATAAATACGTATTTGAGACGCTTGTAGCGTAACGGTTCTCGACATTGGAAATGGACACAGCGTGCAGAGTTCAAATCTTGAACGACGCTGTTTCCATTTCCCAACACGTTAATAACTTTGAGAAAGGTATAATTTTCACTATCCTCCCTCCAGAGAGGAATATTTTACCTTATCACAGCAACAAAAGAAAAACCGAATTCAGACTTGTATTAAAAAATTGACCCTATGTCTCATTCTGCCCAAAGATTTGGAGAAATACATACTTGGCTTGGTTTCTTTGTTTAATGGCATATCAACATTTATGAATTATTCAATGCCAAAGCCATTCTTGTTGAAGGACAACAGTAATACTATATAACCAATAGCTGGGGGGTAGGGGGCTCATACCTTTCCTAAGAGTAAAGTTAGTAAAGTTGGTGACCATAGTCGAGGGTGTTCCTAAGCCCCCCCCCCTTTGGATAGCTACAATACCAAGGCGTGGGAGAGGGTGCAACTACTTTCCCTGGATTGCTCCACTTTACCCTTTATCCGTAGCATATAATGCTGAGTGTTAAGCTAGGAGGCATCAAGTACCATTTTTGAGTCTTTGGTATGACTCAACCTCGAATTGAACCCAGGGTCTCCTGGACCATTGCCGAAAGTACAACCTCGAAAGTGAACGTAATAACTTAAACGGAGTTCGAACTCGTTTACAACGTTGTTGCCGTTGAGTAAGTCATCCACTATGCCATGAGGACTCCTCCAAATATATGTTTCTTGAACTAAGAGAAGATTTTAAAATTAAAAGAAAATTCTCATCGGGAGGTGGTGTTCTAATCGGGAGGAAGTCTCTAACATCTTTGTACAGGACATAACTAATCGTACAGTATTTAAATTTCAATGCTCATTAAAATAATTATACATATTTAATGTGGCATTATTAAGTACATTTTTATGAAGTTACTCCAACCAAAGATATATAAAATGAGTGTTTACATTGTGCATTCAATAAGTTTCCAGACTTTTCGTATAGGAATTTAAAATTGTCGTAGACTCTTGAAAATTCAGCATGTTATTGCTATACATCAATTTTTATGATTTCAGCTTCAAATGAACAGCTACAGCAGCAATTGTAATACATCCTACTAAAACCTGATTGTCACAGCTGGTGAATTTTAAAAATGCAATCTGG
Source organism: Sepioteuthis lessoniana (assembly GCA_963585895.1). Classification (NCBI taxonomy): domain Eukaryota; kingdom Metazoa; phylum Mollusca; class Cephalopoda; order Myopsida; family Loliginidae; genus Sepioteuthis; species Sepioteuthis lessoniana. The sequence continues at coordinate 60,866,613 of OY757941.1, forward strand.
ACGTGAGGAAACTTTAGAAGAATGATATGCAATAAAATGCTGTTTTAAATTTGAAAAAAAATGCCATAGAAACGTATGGAATGCTTCAGACTGCTTTTCGATCATCTTGCATGAATCGAGCAACAGTTTTGTTGGGCATAAGAGATTCAAGGGAGGCAGGATGTCTGTGAGGGATGATGAGAGGTGTGCAAGGAGTAAGGAAGTCAGAACACCAAAGTTGATAAGCCAAAGGGTTAGGGTTAGGGTTATTATGTTGAGTTTTTAAGAGAGTTCAGGAAGAGATTCCTTGGGAAGAGACCAGCACTCTTCAAATCGGGTCCGTGGCATTTCCAGCAGGACAATGCACCAGTTCACAACTACATCCTTGTCACAGACTATTTGACCAAGATGGGCATCAATACAATTTGTCACCCTCCCTACAGTCCAGACTTCGCTCCCTGTGATTTTTGGTTATTCCTTAAGCTCAGAGGCTGTCGTTATGAGACAGTTGAGGAGATGAAAGAGGCTGTGACGAAAGTCATTGACCCGCTCACAGAAGAGGGTTTCCAGAAGTTGTTGGAACGGTACAACAAATGCATTGCACCCGGAGGAGATTACTTCGAAGGAGACTAGAGTTTCATGTGTGTTCTATCAATAAAAGTGCCCACACGAAAAAAGTCTGGAAACTTATTTAATGATCCTCGTATATTTATTTCTTAATTTGGACTGGAAATCTTAGCAAAATAAAACTGTTCAATTTGATAAATTCCTTAAGTATCATTCACTTAAATCTAAAAAAATAACCGTACAAAACAGTAAAGAAAATAATGTTGTTTCGGCGGAGTTCTCTTGGTGATGGCACCTTAGTATACTACTGCTCACTCATAGGCGCCTCTGGTGGTGTAATGGTTAGCAAGCTGGGCTAGCAAACCTACACGAGTGAGTTCGAGTCTCATTGTGTGCCCCTTTCATATGGCCTTGTGCCACATCTAAGCAAAAAGCTTAGTAAATTACCACTACTGCTAACTCATTGTAAGTGAGTTTGAACACTATATTATGTTCACCTTTGAACCAATGGCCTAAGGAAATTTATAAACATTCTCCAGCAGCGGGTTCGATAATACTATTGTTGTTCTTCTGCAAGGAAGGCTTTTTAGATAACCCACAAAGTTTGACATGCCGTTAACCAAAGAAACCCAACCGATTTTTTTTTGTTTTTAACACGAAAAAAATGACCAAAAATGAAAAAATTAGGACACGTGATCCAAAAAATACTAAACGCTTTTTTTGTGCGTTTCAGCCTCTTTCCAGGCCGGCCTTTAAACAGGGAAACGTGCGAAGACATCTTTTTGAGTCAATAAATAAAAGATCTTATTGTTTTACAAATCGCCGCCTACCCTAGTATTAGGAAAATAGGCGGTTTCACTCGTCCCCAAATCTAAGTTCCTTACTTGCCTTCAGCAGTTCACTAACTGACTGATTGTCACATTTTTTAATACCCAATACGTGTAACAATTTCTAGCACTTAACACAAGAGTCTTCTTGTTTGGCCTTTACCGTCGCTCATCAGGTTCATCGAGAGAGGAAAAGGGTTCTACTCTATTAGATTTCGTTTTTAATCACTGGGTGTAATTTTTTAATTGACAGGAAATATTTGCAGTATCTGCCATTTTAATCTTTGTTGCAAACCCAACGGATACAAATAGTTCATCTAGTTTATATTTCCGTCGCGGTCACTGATCAAAACCCAGATTAAAATTAGAATTCCGGATGCTGATTTTTAAGGAAGGCACGCAGGGCATCTTCTCTAAGCACACATAATGAATATTAGAGTGTATTTATTGAGGCAAATCTATCGTGCATATCTCCCCCAAATGAATCCTCATTTCCTGGATTGTGACAATGCGATATATGAGTTTGTCAGTGACATATGAATAATGTGATGGTCTCCTTGACATTGGGGAATATTGAAAATGATGAATCAAAAAGCGGGAAGAGAGGATTTCTTAAGAATAAAAATCGACCAATCAGGATAACGTGAAAGTGTGAAAATGAATGTCACATAATTTAAAAATGGCCCCATTCCGATTCCTCCGGCAGTTAAAGAGACAGAATTGCGATGAGTTCTAGGGAAAAAGAACAGCAATTATTAGGGAACTTTTTTTTCTGAATTGGAGAACTTGTAACCATGTCTAAATTGCTTGCAACTTTTCTTTACTTCAGGCTTGCTTCCAATCCGTGTGAGACCGTCCTGATGAGCAAGTCATTGCTGAGAGAGACACACAGACAGAAAGACAGGCAGACAGAGAAAATTCATGTCAATATTTTGTTTTAAGAGATATAATCTAGTCTCTTCGATACTTATCCTCGTCCCAAATTAAACCACTAGGCCTCGACTGCAGAGATTGCGAACAACTTGACAGGATAGTGCCTTTTCTTGTGTGGAAGTAACAAGTCGTTTGTAAAAGAATCGACCTGCTGAGGAAGATCCTGACGTTGTCCATGGATCTGTTATCATTCGCAAGAAAAAAATGTACATTTCTTAAATACGCTTCCTTCTTTTTACTTCAAAACATTTGCTGAAAGGAATTTCATCTTTAGAACGAACGTAGCAAAGTGGAATGGTCGCCGTGTCAGCGAGGCTTACAATTCTCTAAAGGGTTAAGATTCCCTCGAGGAAATCAGGTCAATATAGAGTACCCCTTCATTGACGTTATTTCCAGGTCCACTCTTACATTCAGAGGCTCGTACCTGTTAGATCCCATATATGGCTTAAACTGACATGTTTATATTTTCTATATTAGACAGGAATACTTGATATCTAGAAAGTTTTAATTATTTTCATTAAGAATAGTTAACTGAAGCTATAAGTGTTTAGTAAAGATTATTATTTGTTGCTTGAAACCAAATGAGTGTCAAGAAGCGTCAATGATTAAAAAGAAATAATTACTTGAAACCATATTAATATTAATATTAGATGGAAATAATTAAAACCGCACAAATGTGTGCAAATAATTACTATTAGTTGGTAATACTTGAAACCATATAATTGCGTAGAAATTGCTTGTATTCGATAAGAATACTTGGTATTATACTGAGAGTCAGTAAATAGATGCAACCCATGAATATGATAATGGTTTATTATTGAGACAAGTGCAATGGCGGTCATTTGGAATACGACTTGTAAAAAATGCATCCTTTGAGCTAGAAATATTTAATCAATAATTTTAATTGGTATTATATCAACTTCCAGGACATGCAATCTCTTTTGAGTTTCATGTCTTAGTAATAAATCATCATAATAATGGGTTGCATGTATTTTGAGACAGTTTTGAATGATTTTGTCTCCAAATAAGTAATTGCATAAAATATTTTTCCACTCTTGTCCAAGGCATTTTGATCAAGGGTTAATAGCTGTTATAGTATACTATTTTCCAATCTGAAACAACAAATAACAAAACATCATTATTAGCAGAGTTATTAGCAGACACATGGGTCCCATATATTTTGAGAAACACTGATAAAAAGACTAAAAATGTATGCCTAAAAGTACAATGAAAGTCATTCTCATGACTTTAAAATCAATCAATCATTTCTGAAGTGGTTGATGCAACAGATCTTGCCGGAAACAATATCCATTGCTTCATCCGTAACAACATCTTTGCCATCAATTCCATTTTATTTCGTATAGCATATTTGAAGTGGATTCCTAAGCAATCTCCGGTAAAGTTTTACCGAGGTAACGTTGTGCTGAAAGTCTGACGGGAAGTAGGGATGTTGAAAGTTTTACCAGAGGGTTGCCGAATGATTTCTTGCTTGATTATTTAAAAAATAATATGTATTGATTTTTGAGGGTTAAAGAAAACTGAAAAACATTATACGAATATATGAACAGATGAATTAGTATATTGATTAATGGAGGGATTTTAATGGCATGTAAAACGGTCTTGGATTATTCTATGCTTTTAGGATATGGAATCACGTTTATTACACCTATATATTCACATTTTTGTCTACTTGTTTCTCATTAGATGTTTTTACATTTGACTGAATTTGTTTTCTTTATTTAATGACATACCAACGTTCGAGGTTTATTCAATCCCAAAAACCATCCTTGTATAACGACAGTAATTTTATTATTTATCCCCGCCCACCATTACTATGGGAATAAGGGGATTTTTACCAATTCCCAAGGGATTTAATCTGAAAGTGAATGTAATAACACAACTGAAGTTCGAATTCACTAATTTGGATGTCGCGTTCTAGTACTTCAGCCACTACACCCCCGGGACTTTCACTTTTACACTTGATCCTATAATAATTCTTAAACTAATCTATTTGACTCATTGAAGAGACTTTAACAGGTACTACTACTACAGTTCAGAGTGGACCTGAGAGTAATGCCAATAGATGAGTACTTGGTGCTCCCTAGATATTCAGAACTGGAACCTCCCCACCTGATGCAGCGGGGAGCAGTCTTACTCCTCGGGAGAGGATACAGTCACCATATTCGAAGTCCTACCGATAGTCTGTCTGATAGTTTTTCAATTTTCAATATTTCAATTCCTTCAAAATAAAAGTATAATTTTCATTGACATTTTCAATTTTATAGCATAATTTTTCATTAAAAAATATTTTGTTGCACTAATCTAAAATGCTGTCTGTATCTGCTTTCTATGGTTTGTAGTTATAAAAAAGAAAAAGTCATCTCAATGCCTTACATAGAACAAAAAAAACAAACCCTGGTCATTTTAATTTTTAAACAAATCATTAATGAAATAGACTCTATTGTTTTGTTGGAGGCTTGAAATATTGTGCGACAAGAACCTTTTACCAATGAAGAATTTAATTCAATGGCTTCAAGCCTTCAAGCTGTTTCTAAAAATCTCCGTCATTTTTATATGTCGTCCCATTCGAGATTTTTCAACAAAATAAAATTAATGAACAAGACACAATTGTCAAAATTCAGTCCAGTCGACCACATTGGAGTTCTTTCCAGGTACAGTTCTTTCAGGGTTTTTGTGATGACGGTCGAGTATCAGTGAATTTGTTTAAACACTACATCTCATCAAACTAATGATAGATTTAATTCTTAAACTTGATGTAGCATTGTTTCTTCACATGATTATATCATATTTACCGGTTTCAAGTAAAACAAAATTTTCCGGTGTGCATCGAAATTAAACTGGTAGATATTTCACACATTCAAAGTTGGGAACAATTTCTTTCTTTCTTTTTTTCTTTCTTTCTTTCTTAAATTTTGTTTTCCCTCAACAATATCACTTTCTCTTCATCTTTTCATCAATGTTTTCCTTGCACATCTTTTTCCCTTTTTTCATTCATTAATTTTCTGCTTCTTTTCTGTTTGTTTGTTTGTTTGTTTCTTTCTTTTCTCCTCTGCTTTTAAATCTTTATCTTCTTCAAGATTTTTATCTGCATTTTGCTATCTTTTTTATTTTACCATTTGTTTTTCTTTCTTTCTGCCTCTGTCTTCGCTCTCTAATTTTTCTTCCTTTTTTACTTTTTCTTTTTCGTTTCATTCTTAGATATTTTCCTTTTTTTTTTCATCGTCAATTTTCAGTTTCTAATTTTCTTTCTTTGAAAACTTGTCAGACTGTCTGTTTGTTTGCTTGTTTGTTTATTTATTTATTAATTATCTAGTTATTTATTTCATTCTCTTTTCTTTTATTCTTTTTTGTAAAATTTTCACTTTTCCTTTTCTTTTTTTCAGTTTTCTTTAAATGTTCTTTTTCTTCCATTTGTTTATCTGCTTTTTTCATATTTCAACTTTTCCTGATTTGCTTTCCCTCTTTTCTTCTTCTTTTTTCACGGTTCTTTTCTTTTCTTCCTCTTATTCATAATTTCTCTTTTTCTTTGCTTTTTCATCATTTATTTTCTTCAAATTTTCTTTCTTTCTTTCTTTCTTTCTTTCTTTCTTTCTTTCTTGTAACTTTGCAGCCATGTTTATCGCCCTTGTCTTCTTTCTGAAATTGCGTGCGTGCGTGCGTGCGTATTTTAGTGTTGTACTACTATAATCATTCCCTGATTGATACCCAGATATGTTTTGATACTATTTCCACCAGTCCTATCAATACTGAGCATATTGATAAAGCAATAAAAAACATTTTACGAGTGGCCAAACCTTGTGATATGATAATCTTCATTACAGTTCCTTATCGGAATACTCAATACAACTAGTTTTTTTAAAAATTTCATTGCTTTTGACTTATCACAAACCGTGGAAAGGTGACAATAGATGTATTCTTAAAAGATCATGGTAATTATATAGAAAGGATTGCAGGATTGTCATTGATATAATCAGATTGGCCCACAGAAAAATGCTTGATTTAAAACAAATATTTTTGATTCGACATGATATTCCTCTATCCATATTCTATTTCTAAAACATCTCAATAGATATGCAAGAGAGTTAGTCGCGCGTAGCACAGTTTTAGAATTGGTCATAAAGACAGCTCATATCATGCTGCTTAATAAAAGACTTGTTTCGCTCACAATCTAAATGCATTTTAACTAAAATATCATTTAATCTCAAAGACACTGACTCTTCACCAAAAGTGGGAAGGCCTGCTTGGTGTTCACTTTAGCCTAAAAAACGTGTTTTTTCTATACAACATTTTTCTATATATATTCTGTTTTATATTTTCTATATTCGGACCAAAACACTTTGATTCTACAATATTCCTTACTGCTTTTACCAGGTATCGGTTATCTTTTTATCTGGTACCTTTTATCATTTACCTGGTACATGTTACCTTTAATCTGGTACCTTTTATTATTTATCTGGTATATGTTACCTTTTATCTGGTACCTTTTATCATTTACTCGGTATATGTTACCTTTTATCTGGTACCTTTTATCATTTACCTGGTACATGTTACCTTTTATCTGGTACCTTTTATCATTTACTCGGTATATGTTACCTTTTATCTGGTAGCTTTTCTCATTTACCTGGATAATGTTACCTTTTATCTGGTACCTTTTATCATTTACCTGGATAATGTTACCTTTTATCTGGTACCTTTTATCATTTATCTGGTATATGTTACCTTTTATCTGGTACCTTTTATGATTTACCTGGTACATGTTACCTTTTATCTGGTAGCTTTTCTCATTTACTCAGTATATGTTAACTTTTATCTGGTACCTTTTCTCATTTACCTGGATAATGTTACCTTTTATCTGGTACCTTTTATCATTTATCTGGTATATGTTACCTTTTATCTGGTACCTTTTATCATTTATCTGGTATATGTTATCTTTTATATGGTACCTTTTATCATTTACCTGGTACATGTTACCTTTTATCTGGTAGCTTTTCTCATTTACTCGGTATATGTTACCTTCTATCTGGTACCTTTTCTCATTTACCTGGATAATGTTAACTTTTATCTGGTACTTTTTATCATTTATCTGGATAATGTTACCTTTTATCTGGTACCTTTTATCATTTATCGGGTATATGTTACCTTTTATATGGTACCTTTTATCATTTATCTGGTATATGTTATCTTTTATATGGTACCTTTTATCATTTACCTGGTACATGTTACCTTTTATCTGGTAGCTTTTCTCATTTACTCGGTATATGTTACCTTCTATCTGGTACCTTTTCTCATTTACCTGGATAATGTTAACTTTTATCTGGTACTTTTTATCATTTATCTGGATAATGTTACCTTTTATCTGGTACCTTTTATCATTTATCGGGTATATGTTACCTTTTATATGGTACCTTTTATCATTTACCTGGATAATGTTACCTTTTATCTGGTACCTTTTATTACTTATCTGGTATATGTTACCTTTTATCTGGTACCTTTTATCATTTATCTGCTACATGTTACCTTTTATCTGGTACCTTTTATCATTTACCTGGATAATGTTATCTTTTATCTGGTACATTTTATCATTTACCTGGTACATGTTACCTTTTATCTGGTAGCTTTTATCATTTACTCGGTATATGTTACCTTTTATCTGGTAGCTTTTCTCATTTACCTGTATAATGTTACCTTTTATCAGGTACCTTTTATCATTTATCTGGTATATGTTACCTTTTATCTGGTACCTTTTCTCATATACCTGGATAATGTTACCTTTTATCTGGTACCTTTTATCATTTATCTGGTATATGTTACCTTCTATCTGGTACCTTTTATCATTTATCTGGTATATGTTACCTTTTATCTGGTAGCTTTTATCATTTACCTGGTACATGTTACCTTTTATCTGGTAGCTTTTCTCATTTACTCGGTATATGTTACCTTCTATCTGGCACCTTTTCTCATTTACCTGGATAATGTTACCTTTTATCTGGTACCTTTTCTCATTTACCTGGATAATGTTACCTTTTATCTGGTACCCTTTATCATTTGTCTGATATATGTTACCTTTTACCTACAATTTTTTACCTAGTATCGGGTAGATTTTCAGTTGTATCTAACACTTTTTACCTGGGATCAGTTACTTTTTAACTGTTACCTTTTCCTCTTGCCCAGGTATCTGTTACCTGTTACCTGATATCTTTTCCTGGTATAGATTAGCTTTTACTAAGTATCTGTTATCTTTTACCTGTTAACTTTTACTTTTACTTGGCAGCTGATACGTTTTACCTGGTATCAAACACCTTTTACACTCCACCTTTTATTTATTTTTTTTTTTGCCTTTTTTACATTTTTGCTTATCTATTCTCTATAGATGATAAAACCATAAAACGAAAAAGTTACAAAATCCTCCTAGACGGATTAAGCTTATATATATATATATATATATATATATATATATATATATATATATATATATATATATATATATATATATGCAAAGGTTATTCAATAGATAAGGTGAATATTGCCAAAGGAGTAAAAAAAATTTAAGAACTATTTACAGAGCACATTTTTCCAGGAAATTAATAAAGATAGATCCATTCGTGCCCCGGAAAACTGTCAGCACGACCTTCTTTACTGAATGCTGCGACCGATACATTTTTTTTACCGTAAAGTCAATAAGTTTCAACTTGATGGATTTTTTCTTTACTTAAACATGTTTTACCAAACACGTCATACAGTTTTCTGTAAATTTCACATGGTTTACACTTCTCAGCCATCAAAAAATTTATGACAGACCACTGTTCAAGATATGAGCGCTCTCATTTTGAACAGCCACAAAATAAATATTTTGAAATTGTGATTCGAAAATCATTATATCGTTTGTTTGTTTTTTCGTTTGGGTTTTACAGTATATCAACCTTTGAAGGTTAATTAATGTCAAATCCATTTTTATACAAATAGACAATTCTATTTCAAACAATTCAGTCTAGCATTGGTACATAGTTTAATTGTTTCTAAGCTATTCAGTTTAGTCAAACAGTTCTAATTCAAACAATTCAGTTTAGTATAAGTATATTTTTTGTTTACACACAGCTAAATGTCAACACAGTTCTATTCTAAACACTTCAGTTAAGCATAAGTTAGCAGTTTACATGACAAAACATTTCTATTTCGAATAATTCAGTTTAGCATAAGTACGCAGTTTAAATATCGAAACAGTTCTATTTCAAGTAATTCAGTTTAGTGTAAGTATTCATTTTAGTTCTATTTGATCCATAGATAGGACCCTCTCAGTTGCTACCATTCCGGACGAGAGTGGATTTGAGAACGATGGCAATGAATGGGTAGTCTGAATTCCGTAAAGTTCCAGCGTTACTGGAACCTCCCCATAAGATTCTTTAGTGTCATATCAGGACACCCATTATGGGGCGGAGGGTCTTACCCCTCTGCAGAAGTGCAGTCGGTGTTTTCTACAGCTCCCTCCAGCCGACTGGGCAAGAAAATCATTATGATAATGCATGAAGTTTCTTTTGGCTAATATACATCTGTGTTGATCTTAATGTTCATAGGAGCGTCCTGTGGCGTAGTGGCTAATGTGCTGGACTGACATTGCTGTAAGCCAAAACGAATTCCAGCCACGATATTATGTTCACTTTAGGACTTACATCCGTGAGAAAGGCATGGACTCTTATCTTCCCAAGCTATTGGTTAAGTAAAACTACTACTGTTTTCGAAGGATAGTTTTGGCATTAAGTAACCTAAGATGGTTTATACACCATTAAATGAAGAAACGAAACCAAACTAAATAATTTTAATCTAAAGTTTGAATTCAGCGTTTACCATCTCCTAGACTGGTTACCATATTAAGCTTAAAGAGCTAAGTCTGTGTAACTTTACGGAACTAAATATAAATAGGAATTATATTTCTCAAGTACAAGACAGATCAGTTGTTTTGAATACGCTTATTTATTAGTTGGCTATAACATTTCATAGCAGTCACCATCGAAACGAGAGAGAAAGATGAATTGAAAGATATTAGTTGTTACATAGAAACAGTATAAGTCTTATTCGTGGGAGACGAACGTTTAAAACACCAAATATGCTTCTTCACCCAGAATAAGCCCTTCATCACAGAGGGCTGTCGTTTCTACACCCAACTCTCTGAACTGCCTCTCTCAACGAACTGACCGCTAGAATTGCCCTACATATAGAATACATTAATTATTCTCCTCATTTAATGATGATAAGAACACGTGTCATTAACTTTTAGAGTTACGTTATTTAATCTTAAGTCAGCTGGCATTGCTTTTAGAATGTGTCATTTTTAACATCCTGTTTATGACCAATTTCAAAACAAATCCCAATTTTGACACGAGCTGACATCCTATTGTATCGCTTGTACTGCTACGACTTTTTCAATGGGATCTACATTTCAACCCTAAATTTCTTAACTAACTCATTATTTATCATTAAAAATAAAACGATTAACAAATATAAACAATTGACATTCTTAAATATATAATATCAGCTACTATTTACTCTTATCCGGAGAAAGAGAAGTAGGAGGTATCATTTCTCTTAAGAGTGTTAATGCTATGTAGAATGGAAACAGTCTGAATTTGAATTCAAGTGGCTGTATTTTACCTGGATAACGGCTCCGCCATCAACCCACACACACGGGCGGTTGTATATTCTTAGATAAATGTACAAAATTGAAATGTTCGTCTGTTTTTCAATTGTTCAAATTCTTATATGCAATATCGAATGCGACAACGGTTTATAGCTCTTCAGAATTAAGTGCTCTCGATCTTTTTTTCCGCCTTGTGCTTCTTCTATAGTTCAATATTCATCTGACAATACATTGGCGATAATCAATGTGTTTCCACTTCGGTCTGCCTGCTATCCATTTCTGGGAGTTACCATTTCTTAAATGAAGTGACGTTCCTAAAAATAGGCGGCGCGATAGGGGCATATTGTTAGGGTGGAGAAGATAATTACTGGATTTCGTTGGTTCCTTGTCACTCTCAACTTCCGTTACAATTTTGACTAAAGGATAAGCACAGAAATTCTACCAAAGAATACGCTGTTTTTTTTTTCTTTTTCTTGTCAGGTGTGCAGGTTGGGGGAAATTTGGTGAGGGTTGGTTGGATTTAATCAATAATGGACAGATACAGTCGATGCTTTGCTAAGATTAATGACCTTTCCAGTAATTGGCTAAATATGGAAGCACGTTATGGAGAAATTCTTATCGAATTTCGTATCTAATATTCAGACTAAACACTTTTCCGACATAGCGAGAGTTTTCTTTTGATAGATAGTTTGGTTTGGTTTGGTTGGTTTTATGGCATATCAACCTTTGTAGGTTCAGTTTAGCATAAGTACACAGTTTAATTGTCAAAAACATTTCCATTTCAAACTATTCAAGCAGTTATATGTAATAATTCAGTTCAGAGTAAATACAGTTTTAATGTCGAAAACAGTTCTATTTGAAATAATTCAGTTAAGCATAAGCACGCAGTTTAAGTGTAAGTACGGTTTAATTGTCAAAAACGTTTCTATTTCAAGCTATTCAGTTTACTCAATTCATTTAAGCATAAGTATGCTGTTAGTTCTATTTAACCCATAGATATGGCCCTATCAGGTGCTACCACTCCAGGACAGAGTGGACCTGGGAGCGAAGGCAATGAAGGGGTACTCCGCATTCTCCAGAGCTCCAGCACTACTGGAACCTCACCATCAGATTGTTTAGTGTCATATCCAGGACACTCGTTAGGGTGGGGGATCTTACCCCTCTGCAGAGGTGCAGTCAGTGTATTCTACAGCCCCAGCTGACTGGGCAATACACAGATTTAAATGTCAGACAGTTTTATTTCAGATAATTCAGTTCAGCATAAGTACACAGTTTAGACGTCAAAAACAGTTCTATTGCGAGCAATTCAGTTCAGTACTAGTATGCAGTTCCAATGTCAAAACAGTTCTATTTCAAACAACTCAGTTTAGCATAAATACGCAGTTTAAATACAAAAATCAGTATAGTGAAAGAAGCACGGTATAGTTCTAGTTAACCCATAGATAGGACCCTTATCAGGTGCTACCACTCCAGGCCAGAGTGGACCCGGGATCAATGGCAATGAAGCGGTACTCCGCATTCCCCAAAGCTCCAGCATTGCTGGAACCTCACCATCAGATTGTTTATTGTCATATCCAGGACACTCGTTGGGGGGGTCTTACCCCTCTGCAGAGAAGCAGTCGGTGTATTCTACAGCCCCAGCCGACTGGGCAATTTTGATAGATAGATAGATAGATAGATAGATAGATATAGACTGACTATACGGTGGCATTACATGGACGTTGACAAAGCGTAGAGAGAAGACGCAAGACAGGAAATGTACGAGAATGCTAAGAGCAAATCCTGGAAGCAACATCTTACAAAAAAGCAGCTGTAAAGCCAGCAACCCCCATCTTTCTTGTGATAGCAGCATGACATTATATATATATATATATATATATATATATATATATATATATATATATGTAGAGAGAGAGAGAGAGAGAGAGAGAGAGAGAGAGAGAGAGAGAAAGAGTGTATATTTTGTTTTGCAAATCATTATCCAAAACAAAAAAGAAATAATTATAAAAACAAATGAGCAATTATGTCTTTTTAATTCTTTTTCAGACCAATTTTCAATAATTTCTTTTCTTTTCTTTAAAAATGTGATTATTTTGTAGAAAGTGTTAATAGTTTTTCTCAGCGACAATATTGTTATGAATCATGGCTTCCGACTAACGTCAGTTAATGTTAGCTTCATTTTAAATCGAAACCCCAACAAAAACTTAATTACGTTTTTTCTTAAAAATAAGATAAATATAATTACCTCAAAACGGGAGCTACTTATCCACAAAACTCAATCTATCATTTCTTTTTGTTTTGCCCCGGCAAGATTTAAAAAAAAAATGATTGTTGTTTCTCAGTTTGAGACCTTCATATAGAATGAATGTAAATCCACAACAATTTATTTTAGACTCTTAGCTTTAGTTTAAAATTAACCTCTATTAAGCATGCATTCAACTGAATTTAGAGAAACACAGCTAATATATATGCTGAGGGATTTACTAAGATATTTATACATTAATGGAAGTCGAAGGGAGAAGATTTATGGTATTATGATATCAAACAATCTCCACCTGTCCAGTATCCTTATCAACAGTCTGTTGCAATCTTCCCCATGTGGCTTCCATAATATTAGTTCATACATTTTAAATGAACAAATACATAGAGAAGTGTTAACATATTTTTGAAAATCATCTGCGTAACATTCTAAGAATATTTTGACAGTGATGGTTAATTGGTAATGTTTGTTTGAAACCATAATACCATAAATGTACCCCCAAAAATGTGCTAACACTTTTATATCACACCCATCCCTTCTCTCTCTTTCTTTATATATATATATATATATATATATATATATATATATATATATATATATATACTTGTAAACAAACTCGCTTTGGCATAGATATGTATATTAGATAGATAGATAGATAGATAGATAGATAGATATGTTTTATAGATATGTTTTTTCATTCTCTGTTTTATTGAATGCATCAATTACTTTTCGTTTCTATTTGACACCTTTTCAATTTTTAAACATCACCGGTTATCGGCACATTTTTTTTCTCAACTCATGTGCATAAATTAATAAAGGAAAACCTAAGAATCGGTAGATAAAGTCAATATCAAGAATATTTGCATCGGCTTCTATAATACTTTTATGTCTTACCATCCAAGTTAAATTTTATGCTTAGAATCTGAATTTGTGCTTATTCTAAGTCTTTCGTTTTTTGTTTAAAATGACAAAAAAAAAAAAAAAAGCCAAACCCTCAAACATAAAACTTTGTAATGATGTAGAAATCTTTAATTAAAACTCTTTAATCACTTTGCATAACATCTATGCGTTTAAAAGAAAAACCGATGAAAAAACTCTAATCTATCAACTATTTTCTCACATTAAAGAGAAATAAATATTTTAGGTTTATAAATTTCTGCTAATGTTTGCAAATAATTCAAAACATTTTCATTGGCAAATTCGTATGTTTAAAATCTACAGATATCTATCAAAATCAAGAGAGATGAAAGAACAAACACAAAAGGTGTACCTAAGAAAAACAAGAAAATTTCACGAAATCAAACACTGCAACAGAAATTTCATTAAACAAACAATAACATGGATATAATCCATTATTAGATACTCTGAATCATTCTGAAAATAAACAAAGTGAAGAACTCAGACATATAGACAGGAATAAATGCATTGATGACGATGCACAAGGATTTAAAACGGAAGGATAATATAGACAGATCCCATGTATCAAAAAATGAAAGAGGAAGAGAACTCGCCAGATTTAAGGATTGCCTATATGCATTAATGCAAAAGGGCTGAGAGAATATACAAAAAAAAAAAAAGACTAAAGAAAGATTAAATAGAGAAACCAGTAATAGAAATGTCAACATAAGAATAAACGAAAAAAAAAAACATCAAGCAAAAAATAAAGGAAACTAAAAGGTGGGAACAACTGTATCGATGCTTCAAGAGACAAATTAATAAAAATTGCTCTCCTAATAATCTGGACTTGGCTTGAAAGAAGAAATCTAAAGAGAGAAATTATATCTGTATTCGTTACTGCACAAAATAATACCATCAAGACTAATTATATCGAAACAAATATTAAAACGATGCCACAGAATTGCAAGTGTACGTTCTGAGGTGACACAGATGTAACATAATGGCTAAAGTGCTCGACTGAGATATCTAACTGTGTGAGTTTGAACTCCAGTCACGCTATTACGTTCACTTTGGATTGAAATATTCTTTGGGAAGGTACGGTTACCGTTACAGTTCTTCTTTGGCATTTAATATTCCTTGAAGGTTGATATGCCATTAAACACAGAAAGTAAACCAAAACAAAATGCGGCAAAGTGAAACAAAAATAATAAAAAAATTACGCATGATTTGGTGGAAAGGTCGAAACACTGGGAACTGTACAAATGATTAAAATTTGATTTTGTTGAAAAATAGTTTTTGTACAAACTAGAACCTGCCTTCGAAAACGAGATGCTTAAATTCACTGGATCCTTGACATATTAAGGGGGCACTAAAGTCTGGAAACCAGACCCAGTGTTAACTGAAGAGAAAGATGCCATCCGGTGGATTTTTCCGGTCCAACACATACATTCACAGCAACACACACGCACACACACGCACACACACACATATATATATATATGCGTACACACGTATATATACACACATACATGCATATATTTACCCATATGTACACGCATACATAAATGCGCCATATATAGATAAATACATATATGCACATATACACACATGCACGTATATACCCGCATATATATATATATATATATATATATATATATATACTCACACACATATATATATCGACAGTGTATGAGAATGTATGTGTATTGGATTATTGTTGGGTGATGATTCAGTTTGGTTCGGTTGAAGAAGTAACTCAACATTTTTTTTTCGGAGAAAAATAATCTTTTCTTTTTTATATGAACTAAATTCGTGACAAAACCTTGTAGATTAGTACTACTACTATTACTATACTGTTACTATTTAACCCAATGGTGAGAGGATAAGAGGATTCATTCCTCTCTCAATGGTACCCAATAACGCGAATATGGTTCGAACTAATCTACTACGATGTTGCAGTCCATCACATTAACAACTGTATCATAGGGACTCCGCTCCAAAGTAAATAAAATGATTTTTGGTTTAAAAATCTCTACTTTGGTATTTTTTTTTCTTTTTACCTCGGGCAACGTCAGGTATTTCTACTTATATATTACTAGATATATATGTATATACCAATCCCTTTGCAAGAGCAGGATGTGACACGAGGTCAGTTTCACAGGTTTTGAATTCAGTGTTTTCCTTTTCCTTGATTGGTTACTAAACCCAGTATACAATTCAATTTATTAATTGCTAGAGAGAGAATAGTTCGATATATACCTTTAGAAGAGGATTAACGCTATGTAAAATACAAACCCCATGTCAAGAATATATATATATATATATATATATATATGTGTGATGTGTACTGGTTAGTGAGCACAAGTTGTAGTAATAATAAGACAAACCACGATATGTGAGCAAAATAGTTATATTTACAGGAAAGAGTATTTACAAGAGAGAGAGAGACTGTTAGTAATAAGAACATAGGATTAGTGATAGAGTAAGGATATACTTCAACAATAGGAACGGCACTCCTGGTCTGACATGTAGGCTTATTCTTCCCAGGCTGAGCTCTGCAACTGCCATATATGGCAGATGGAACAGCTCATTATGCTGAAAAGGTATGTGATACCCAACAATATGAATGAATGTGCACATGTGTTTGCCATGTGCTAGTAATATATTCAGAGAATTTGAATGAATATCATTCATAAATTCAATGTAGTAGTGACTTTTAGCCGCTACCCTTTGTGAGAAAAAATACCGAGTCTGTGGTCTGTAGTCTAGTGGTAAAAAATATTGTTAAACTTTTCTACTGAACATAACAGACGTATTCTTTTAACATGATCTCCTTTATTAATTAGACTCTGAATATTAATGGATAAAATCGAACTTTATACAATGAAAAGTTCGATTAAGAGTTCATCAAACAAAAGTCAATTACAATAAAATTCAGCTAACAACTGTAAATCGAGTTTGCTTGACTCTGATGAGGATACAAATAAACACTGCAATATGAACCATTAATAATTCTTCTGTATCAACCAAATATTGATTACCTGGAAACTTTTTATTCAGAGTGGATCCCCTGGGTGGTCTCGATCCTTCCTCTGATCTTCAGTTCCTTCAGTGTCTTTTCTAGACTTTGGAGACTCTACCGAGTGCTCCAGATACAGTTAATATCACCGTCATTTTCATGTTCTTTCACGGATTTTTTTTTCTGTTCTCTGGCAATATCCAGGTATTTGTTTATCTTTTCAATTTCTTTTATTTTCAATATATCGGACCTTGGAAGGACAAAATCCAACAGATGACAATTTTGTGTGTGTGTGTTTGTGTGTTAACACTAAAATTAACCTGCTGACCGGATTTTAGTGAGACGATGTATCCCCAAGAATTTTATGAGTCTTATCTTCTTTGAAAAGATTCTGGTTTGTGCATGTACTATTTGTAAGCGTAATTAAATTGTAATCTCTTGCACAATTCCAAGTGGATCACTTTTTTCACCTAGTCTCGCCTGGTCATTAATGTCTTTTGTGCTAATTTGCTGCATTTGCTTCAAATATAAATTACCTACAACATCTTTGTCAGCAAATAACCACGACTTGCAATTCTTCTATGTCTTATCAATGTTTACTTGCATATAATTGGAATTTATGGCGTAATTTTGTCCTGCAATTCAAAGAGAAAAGAACATGTAGAAAAAAGAACGTCTTAAGAAGATACATCTATACAACAAATGTGAATATGAATGTCCAGTGAAACCGATTTCCTCACCTTTGTGCATAAAATGACCCTAGACGGGTTTACATGCAGGTAAAATCAGCCAATCAGATAGTACTTCACTTTTAGGGATATTTCAGATTTCATGGATTGATTCTGACCATGTAAGTGGTGCTATCTAGAGAGGCAATCTGGAACCAGAGTAATTTAAGACTGTAGACCCCAAAGGGTGAAAATGGAATATTAACCTTTTAGCAGACCCAGCGACATTTTTGACGCCAACGGTCTATCCAACTGCAAAAGGGTAAAAGTAATGCTTCTTTCGTGACAGTTCTCCGATTTTTTGTCGTTATATTTACATATATAGCCAATTTTTTTTCTTTAAGATGAGGATGACTTTTTCTCTTGGGAACTCATCGATGATATATTGAAATCGGACAAAACAACAATTAGACAAATGTTCTCCATAAACGCTAATTGAAGCATATGCAATAAGTGAATCGTTTAAAAACATCGTTAAATATTTAAATAAGGCCTAATGGTGTTTTAGTATTGTTTACTTTTGTTTATTGACTTATTAATCTTCGTGGATTATTTAATGCCAAAGACATCCCTACAGAATGGTATTAGCGGAACTATTCAACTTATATCTGACAAAGATAAAAGCGTACGTACATTTCCTGAGGGTATTGGGCGGAAAGTAAACGTACTACTAGAATTCGAACACGCTTACAACAAATTAGCAATCAAACACGTTAGCCTCTAATCCACGAAGACTCTTTCCAGTCTTTTCACATTTTCCGAGTCGCTGTTGTCAGGTGTGGAGTTAACCATATCAGATCGTTTGTTAAAACCGATTGTTTCATTCAAATTGTCTGTGGTATGGACGATCATAACCGTTGGCTCTTTGAAGCTAAGGAACAAGGATCGGTGGAAAAGTTCTTAGGCTAACCAAGATAATCTCATAGATTGTGACCAAATGAGATCTATTTTTAAACATTGCCTCTTTTGCCGTTTATAAACTTCTTCCCTCTCAGTTGCAGTGTTTCAATACAATGGTTTAAAATGTCATTAACAGTAGATATGACGTCATACATGAACTTTTAAAACAATTAATTTTTTTGTCGATCTTCGTATCGTTTAGAATCTCCTCGTCTTCATGTAAAGGTTAGCTAGTCTAGCAGTTTTCCATTTCCTGATGTATTAAAGCCTCACAAAGTGCTGCATAGTTCCGTTTCTCTCCAAGTGCCTTATAATTTTGAACTTTTGACAACCTAAGTCATACTAAGTTTAAGACTTATGATCAATGATTGATCGATTAATTTTAACTGCAGGTCATCCCGTCTTGATTTACTTTATAACTAGAATTTAGGGAATTGCATAGATTGTACGTTTATATTTATATTTTTGCGTTGTTCTGAAGATTTTTCTACACAGATATATCGCTTAATTTCTGTCAAATACAAATAATTGTAAACAGATCGATTTGTTTCATAGATTGGACTGTAACAGATACTATGACCTCGATTCAGAGAGGACCTAGGAGTAATGGAAATAAAATACTCAATAGTCCCTACATCTCTAGAACTTGAGCCTCACCTCTAAATGCAGTTTAGTATCATACCCAAGATACGCCACTTTTTAGAGAAAGGGTACACAATGATAGTAAGTAAAGTTGGCGACCGAGGTCGAGGGTGACTCAAAGGCTCCCTTTTCAATAGCTACTACACTGACATGT
Organism: Sepioteuthis lessoniana; assembly: GCA_963585895.1. Taxonomy (NCBI): domain Eukaryota; kingdom Metazoa; phylum Mollusca; class Cephalopoda; order Myopsida; family Loliginidae; genus Sepioteuthis; species Sepioteuthis lessoniana. Next base: position 60,886,172 of record OY757941.1, read on the forward strand.
AGGGGAGGGTGCTAATCCTTTCATTGGATTGCTACACTACCCTTGATCCGTACCTTATAATGCTGAGTGTTAAGCAAGGCAGCATCAAGTACCATTTTTTAAGTCTTTGGTGTGACTTGACCATTGGACCATTGACGAACACACTACTCATTAGGCCGATAGCCGACACAATGATACAGTCAGCGTATTTTCAGCCATGACATCAGGGACTGGTTACGGTCAAGCAACCAGTGCGGCTGAAAAGACCAGTTCGCGCTAAATCGATATTATGCAACTATGAACTATCAATCAATGATCACTAACAAATGAGGTTACGAGGAACATTAAATAAGTTTCTAAACTTTTTTCGTATGTACACTTTTATTGATAATACACATATGAACCTCTAGTCCTCTTCGAAGTAATCTCTTCCGGCTGCAATGCACTTGTACTGTTCCAACAACTTCGGGAAGGCCCCATGGATGTCCTCTTGTGTGAGCGTCTCAATTACCTTCGTCACAGCCTCTTTCATCTCCTCAATTATCTCAAAACGACAGCCTCTGAGCTTAGGGAATAAGCAAAAGTCACAGGGAGCAAGGTCTGGACTATAGGGAGGGTGAGGAACTGTCTTGATGCCCATCTTGGTCAAATAGTCTGTGACAGGTATGGAGTTATGGACTGGTGCATTGTCCTACTGGAAATCCCACTGAGCCGATTTGAAGAGTGCTGGCCTCTTCCCTAGGAATCTCTTCCTGAACTCCCAAAAAACCTCAACATAGTAACCCTACCCCTAACCCTTTGGCCAATCAACTGTGGTGTATTGACTTCCTTACTCCTCCCACACTCCTCATCATTCCTCACAGACTCCCTGCCTTCCTTGAATCTCTTATGCCACTCAAAAACTGATGCTCGATTCATGCAAGATGCTCCAAAAGCAATCTGAAGCATTCCATACGTTTCTGTGGCTTTTTTCCAAGTTTAAAACAATTTTATTGCATATCGTTCTTCCAAAGTGTCAGATTGCATTTTTAAAATTCACCAACTCTGACAATCAGGCTTTAGTAGGGTATATTCCAATTGCTGCTGTAGGTGTTCCTTTGAAGCTGAAATCCTAAACATTGGTCAGTCATCTCATAAGATGTATAGCAATAACATTGTGAATTTTCAAGAATCTACGAAAATTTTAAATGCCTTTACAAAAAAGTCTGGAATTTTATTGAAGGCACTACGTAGTTTAAAATGAATGAATGAAACGTTAGTTTTCTTTAAAAGAATCTCCTTGATATGTAATATGCTTATTCAAGTGAGTGTTTCATTGGTCAAAGTAGCTAAGAATTTTTTTCTTTTGACACAAGTAATTCAATACATGCTTAAACCTTCCATTAGAGACAAATATTCATTTAGGAAACAAGAAAAAATCACGTTCAACTGGGACTGTTGAGTATAGAGACGGTTACACATATAGAAGCCAGGTTTTACCAGAAACTGCTGTTCAAATTAGGTTGACTTCATTATTTCTTTTTTTATATTAACACTTGTTCGTCTAAACCTCTAGGTTGGAGTCCTCATTTAAATTTCAGATTTTAAGATGAAAGCATTTCGTTTCAATAATTGTCATCACCCAGTTTATATACACGTACTCATAACCCAGCAGAAAAGACACATCGTAGAAGAATCTTTGCATAAGCAATCGATTTAGAATTATCTAATTTAGGGAATAACACAAATTCAAGTTTTTCCATTGAATTGTGATATTGTAGATAGAAACTAAATTTTTGCTGTAAGTGATTTTTTAGTTATTCAAATTTTTGATATAGCCTTTGAAATATTACAACTGTTCAATCCGTCTTGTATAATGAATATCACCAAGAAACTTCTTCTAAACGGAACCCAACAGGTTCACTAAACATCTTTTATATGGATATGTACATCCAAACAATTTGAATTGAATTATTTGGAAATAGCAATACTTAAAATTATTTAACTGTGTACAAATAAAACTTTTAGTACTTGATAGCAATCCTTCAAACGATTTAATTGTGTGCAAACAAATGAGCTCTGGCTCGTTTAAAAATTTTATCTAAACACTATTCGTTCACAAAGGATTTGTTTAATCACATATATGTATAAACAAGATTTGGCATTAAATAACATACACGAGTTGACATGCCATAAAAAACGATCAAGTGATCAAAAATCCTACTTAAATTGTAAGTTGAGAAAGAAAGGTTTTGTGTGAAAAAGATTTGCTTTAAAATGAAAGTCCAATAAAACTCCTTCTTGTTTTTCCTAATGAATGTTGGATGAAATGCTATTTTATTTCCTTTTGTGCTTCCATAGATGATTAACCATCATACCAGGAGAGTTGAAAATACACAGAACCATAAGGGTCAGTGTCTGCATTATTCACCATTCCAATTCTCATCTTTCTTCAATATCTGACAAAGCCCGGAGCATATTGAGGAACTTAATTTGGGATTTGTAAAGAATCTCTTCATCTGTCAGGGAAAATCTTCTTCAATGTTCATGGATATCTTTTAGTAGGTGTGAGTATGTGTATGAGCATCTGTGTGTGTGTGTGTGTGTGTGTGTGTGTGTGTGTGTGTGTGTGTGTGTGTGTGTGTGTGTGTGAGAGAGATAGATAGATAGATAGATAGAGAGAGAGAGAGAGAGAGAGAGAGTAGATGTGATTCATATTTGTAAAGCATCTTTTCAAGATCGTAATACAATTGGTAAATTATTTCAGCATGTTTCCATAACAGCAGAGTGTTATCAGAATATTTTTAAACCGTTGCACCAGCGTCCTCTATAAGAATAGAGATGGTTGAGGGATAATGGGTAAGTTACCACTTTTGAAGGCTTTCGTGTTCACTTACATTTTCAAACAGCTGAAAATAAAAGGCAAAGAAAATTACAAGAATATCGAATAAAGATTTCAAACAAATTGAACTTTATTCTCGTTTGCACGTCAAAGTGTATAAATGATTTGACAGCAGATTCTGAACAATGCAAATCTCGGTGTTCCGAGTAAAATCTATGCTTCTGGGTGAGTTTTAACTCCCATCCCATATCTCCAGCTCTGCTTGTCTCTTTTCTAGGTTCTTTACGTTTGTATAAAATAATAACAACCCTACCAACAGCCCTGTGAACCTAGTGTCCGACAAGAAAGGATCCTCCTCGAGGAAGAAACACTCATTCGAGAATTGGGTAATTCTAAAAGTTTCACACAGTCAGTGGCCAGCAGAGAACAAGTAAGGAGCTAACATTTTGGAGGTTACGAAATTACCTTTCATTGGGGTGAGGCTACAATTTCTGGAACAAGATCTTTCTTTCATCTGTTCCGAAATACAACATAATGTCTTCCAAATTTGAGATCAGTCTTGATGGATGCTAACATACATAAAGCGAGTGGTATTTTCCTTGGAACACGTGTTTAACTTTTTTCTTTTCTATGTCCTCGTTTTCACCTCTTCATCTTGTCGTTGTCTTAGCAACTTTCATTAAGACTAAGGTGCCCGTGGTTATCGTCGTAGGAAATGAACACGGCGACACGAGTTCAAATCCTGGACGAGACTGATTGCATTTCACATGGCACTTATACCCTTGGGAAAGGTATGAATCCAATTATTCTCCCTCCAGCTATGGGTAAATAGTAGGGCAGACTAGGTTCTTCTGCCTTGGGGAGGCAACTATTCTAGGAGAAGGAAAACTGAATGCAAACCTGTTAAATACTGCTAAAAAATTGACCTTGTGTCATATCCTGCCAGGGCGGAGGGGTTGGTAAATATGGTTAAGACTAAGTAATGCAACAACTGTTTCATGGATCATTGTTAGTTTACCATAGGATCTTATCCAAGATGGCATCGACAATGAAGATTGAAATCAATGAAACTTATGAAATAATGAGTAATGATTACTAAATTGAAGTAAGGTTAAGTCCCACTTAAAGCAGGAAAGTGAAGTAGATATAAGTCTGTGAGTACTTAGATGGGTAACTATTTAGCAGCAGGAAATAATGCAAACACTCCAAGACCCATGTGCCAGACTTAGCTTTGTAAATAAGTATTTATATTAATGGAATTGTTGATCTGAGTTCAAACCCTGGTCGAGGCTGTTTGTGTTTCAGTACACGCTCATACCCTTAGGAATGACATGATTCCATCAGTTCCCTCAACCAGTCTAGAAAACTTAGGAGAATTCACACCGGTCGTACTCCTTTTAAAAATTGATCAAGTGTCACATCCTGCCTGTGTCGGAGAGGTTGCTTAAATACATACACAACTGATCAGCATAAACAAAGTAATCGACTTAAAGTCGAGTCACACTGAAAGCACTGAAGTTAAGCAACGATGAATCAGCCCATTACCCAGATGGGTGACTATTTAGTAACTGCAGATAATTCAAACAAAGACCTGGGCGCTAGATTTAGCTCAGTAAATAAAAAATAATAATGTTCAAATCCTGAACGAAGCTGTTTGCGTTTCACTACGCGTTAATGCCCGAGGGAAAAGCATTGATTCACCCTCTTTTAACTCTGAGTGACAACTAAAGCAGACTGGGTTCTTTTACTTTGGTCTGGCAACCAGTCTAGGAGAAGGAAATAACCGAATTCACACTCTGTCCGCGGTGGAGGGGGGTGGATAAATGCATACTAATAATGAGTTAAATATGAAAGCGTTCATATGATAAAAAGTAATTAACAAATACTTTTTTTCAAATGTTCTTATTACTATTACATGGTTCGTCCCGCATGTGAATGTATATATAACATTTTGAAAATCACTTAAGGCAGAATTTCTAATGTAAAAGATGGCGAGACATTTAGCTCGAGACATTTTTAATAGATATTTGTTAAAAACAATAATGTGCAAAATAAACTCTGGAAACGAATTTCAGAGAAAAATCAAATCATTTGCTTTGAAATTATCTTTTAACAAACTTGTCTTTATTTAAAAGCAAATAATTTTACCAATAAAAGAACTTTATTTTCGGCTCATCATTTGAGGTTTTTATGAATGCTTTCAAATAGCATATTATTTTAATATTATTTAAGTCGATCAAAACTGTTTTTTCATATATTTAATCTAAATTCTATTTTATGTACAGACAATCTGACAGTCATTAAGAACATCACAAATAATTAAAAAAAGAAGTTTTTTCTAAGTTGAACAACGGATATTATTAAGTATCACCCATAAATAAATACACCTCGAATATTTTTAACGAACATCCAATTTCATTCTAAGACAAAGATATTAGGTTGGTTTTACAATTTTTAGAGGAATATTACATAATCAAAACGGATACTATTTGGCATTATTTCTAACCAAATTATGAAGCGTTGAAACCAGAAATATCAATATGCAATTGAGTTTTAAGTATACTTCTTAAATACGAGGTGCATACGATAAGTTTCCAGACTTTTTTTCGTATTGGCACATTCATTGATAGTACACACATGAAACTCTAGTCCTCTTCGATGTAATCTCCTCCAGCTGCAATGCACTTGTTGTACTGTTCTAACAACTTCGGGAAGGCCCCATAGATGTCCTCTTGTGTGAGCGTCTCAACGACCTTCGTCACAGCCTCTTTCATCTCCTCAATTGTCTCAAAATGACAGCCTCTGAGCTTAGGGAATAAGCAAAAGTCACAGGGAGCAAGGTCTGAACTATAGGGAGAATGAGGAACTGTCTTGATGCCCATCTTGGTCAAATAGTCTGTGACAAGGATGGAGTTATGGACTGGTGCATTGTCCTACTGGAAATCCAACTGAGCCGATTTGAAGAGTGCTGGCCTCTTCCCTAGGAATCTCTTCCTGAACGCCCTTAAAACCTCAACATAGTAACCCTACCCCTAACCCTTTGGCCAATCAACTGTGGTGTATTGACTTCCTTACTCCTCCCACACTCCTCATCATTCCTCACAGACTCCCTGCCTTCCTTGAATCTCTTATGTCACTCAAAAACTGATGCTCGATTCATGCAAGATGCTCCAAAAGCAATCTGAAGCATTCCATACGTTTCTGTGGCATTTTTTCCAAGTTTAAAACAGAATTTTATAGCATATCGTTCTTCTAAAGTATCATATTGCATTACTGAAATTCACCTGCTGTGACAATCAGGCTTTAGTAGGGTGTATTCCAATTGCTGTTGCAGCTGTTTATTTGAACCTGAATCCTAAACATTGGTCAGTCATCTCATCTCATAAGATATATAGCAATACCATACTGAATTTTCAAGAGTCTACGACAATTTCAAATGCCCATACGAAAAATGTCTGGAAACTTATCGTATGCACCTCGTATATATATATTTTTTTTTGTCGGATAGTTTCAGAGCTGTAGAGTTTGGCCATAAACAACATTAAATAGTATCCTCTTTGAATGTACAAACTTTCATTAAAAATCATAAAAGCTGGATAACTTTAATTCAGAAAATTCTTTTTTTTATTTTGAAACATATTTGGCGGTTCTTATTCATGATACTGTAATACTTAATAATATTCATTTTGATTGCATAATGTTCGATGGTTTTGAAGAGATTTAACTTTTTATAAAAATGCTTTGGGTGTTCTTATTTGTGGGCTATACAGTATTTAAAAAGCTGAGTCTGACTCAGGGACAATTATTTACAGGTGATGCGATAACTAAGGAATATTTAACAGATTAATCATTTAGAATGTGTTAAACAAATAACCAAATAATGAATATTTTGTAAGATATACAAATAGAAAGAGCAATAGTATTTGAAGGAAAGTATTGAGTGTACAGAACAATTATAAGATTTTAGAAAAGTGTCTATTTTACTAAGAGTTTTGAAAAAATGGTCCAGAAAGTCAGAATCATTTATTGTGAAAAGGAAGATAAATAAAATATTTAGATACAGATAAGAATGCCACAATGATCTTTTGAAAAATCCTATTGTTTGCGAATAAAGGTCATTCGCTTGACAGATTAAATTCTTATGAATAGTTTTCTTCGAGTATTACAATAAAGACAATTATAATGAAGATTTACTGATAAAATCAATTTTTGAAATAGTTGCATATTAAAGAAGTTTAAATGTCTGGGAACAGAAAAGTGGTAGTCTAAAGGAAAGAATACCTGAAAGATGAACAGTCAAATGCGAAAACACAGTCGGCTGATTGCATTCCTGCAGGGGTTTACATGCAAGTCAAAAATGGAGTGTCCTGGCATGACATTAAACTGATGGTGAGGCTCCATTTCTTAGGATCTGGTTAAAGTCGAGAATCTCTTAAACTCCTGGCTTATTCTGACTCGGGCTGGTAGTATCTGTTGGGACTAACAGATCCATTTAGAGATTAGTATTCGATTGGACCGTGTGGAAAAATCACTTAAGAAACAAGTACACAAAAATGTTAAACGGTTTTCTAACCTTTTGTCATACACTTACCCCATATGGGTTGACATGCCATTAAAATCAATCAATCAATAGATCAAATATGAAACAGAAGATACCTTAATAACAAGTGACTGAAAATTTCAAGTTTTCCAAAAATTTACCTTAGGAAACTAAAGAAATAAACGACATGGGTCTTATCTGTTTAAAGACTCAGTTATTTGATTATTGATTCGACTTTCTTCATTAGACGGTCACCGCCATGTGTTGTTTGTATACTTGTTCAATTGAAAAGTCGAGAAGAAGTCAGAAGATACCCACGTTATTATCCACCGATCAAAAATGTCTCTCCTTGTGTCCGTGATATAATTCCCCGTCACGCAAAATAATCAATACAGAAGGATACGAAGTATACTTATGAAAATGTGTTTCAGATGTACACATCTACATACTGTCTAGGACTCTAGACGTGCTCGTAGTTTAATGGGTATAGTCGTACGAAATGAATACAGTGATCGGAGTTCGAATTCTCTACAAGGTGGTTTGAATTTTTACAAAGAGAAAGATATACATCCAGTTATTCTCCATTCAACAATGGTTGAATAGTAGGACAGACTGGACTCCTTAACCTTGGTTCAGTAACTGGTTTGGATGGAAAACTCTGAATTCGAACCTGGTAAACTCCGCTGAAAAACTGACCTAAGATCAAATCCTGTTCATGAGGAGTGGTTGGATAATACTATCTTCGAGTCTACTATATTAGGAATATATTATTAAATATATTTGGGTTGATCAAAATCATTTTTGTTTTTTACACACCTGTACATTATTATCATTATTATTTACTCCTTTAGAGTTTTTCACATCAGTATCAGCTGATGGTTTTTCGCTGGAGTCTGAGTGACAGCAAGTCTCCTCAAGTCTCCAGGATTCGTCCCAGGATTCTGGCCGTTCTTAGCAATGCTGTCTTTTGGATAGTCTCTACCCGTCCGCCAACTTCCAAGTCCTCCATGCCTTTTAATAATCCTTTAGTTATTGTGCCTAACGCACCAATCACAATCGGCACAATCGTTACAGTTTTGTTCCACAGCCTTTTCAATTCTCTAGCAAGGTCGAGGTACTTATCCTTTTTTTCACTTTCCTTCAGATTTATTCTGTGGTCCGCCAGGACAGCAAAGTCGAAAATTTTGCAAATTCTCTTTTTTTGTTGATGATTATAAGATCTGGCATTATTATTATTATTCTGAAAGATTTACACCAAAGTTTATTTCATGTACATATCCCCAGGCTCTTTTTGGTTTGACTTGAGCATGAAAATTATTTTAATTTTTTAATGAATTTAACAATAGAAATAATTTAATGTACTGTCTGTTATCATATAATCAATATTATATTTAGATTGTATAAAAAAGTATTTTTGTTTGACTGGACTTTACTCTAAAGCTTATTTCCATTAAACATCTGAATGAAGGCCAAATTTTAGAATGAGAGTTTTTATCACCAGCGTTAGCTGATAGGTATTCACAGGAATTTGACAGACAACAAGTCTCCTCAAGTCTCCAGGACTCTTCTCAGTATTCTGTCCGATATTAATAATGTAGTACTTTGCATGGTCTCCACTCGTCTTGTTATTTCCAAGTCCTTCAGTCCTTGTACTAATCTTGTGGTGACTGTATTATTACCATTAATAGGTGCCTGTGGTGTAATGGTTATCGTCGTAGGAAATGGACACGGCGACACGAGTTCAAATCCTGGACGAGACTGATTGCATTTCACAGAGCACTAATGCCTTTGGGAAAGGTATAAATCGAATTATTCTCCCTCCAGCTATGGGTAAATAGTAGGACAGACTAGGTTCTTCCGCCTTGGTGACGAAACTATTTTAGGAGAAGGAAAACTCTGAATTCAAACCTGTCAAACTCCGCTTAAGAAAATTGACCTTGTGTCATATCCTACCCGAGCGGAGGGGTTCGTAAATATTATCATATTACTCATTGTGAGTTTTTAAAATCAGCCATAGTTGATGGTCTTTTAGTGACCGCAAGTCTCTTCAAGTGTCCAGGATTCTTTTCAATATTCTAGCCGATCTCAGCAATGTTCTCCACTAGTCCTCTTATTTCCAAGTCCTCTAGTCCTAACGGGTCACTTTGAATTGGCATCAACGTTACTTACATGTTCCATAGTCTTTTCAGTTCTCTAGAAAGGTCTAGATACTTATTTATCTTTTTTGTTTTCCTTTAGTTTTACCCAATGATTAATCGAAACGGCAAAATCCACTATTCAGCATATTCTCCTTTTTTTTTTTTTTTTTTTGCTGACTATCACTAGGTCTGGTCGTCTGGCCGAGATTATATGATCTGTCTACATCTCAAAATTCCAAAGGATTTTGTGCGACTTATTTTTAGGACTGATCTTAATTGTGCAAATACTATTTGTTTGTATGGTCAAAATTTCCAGTTGATCACTTTACTCACCCAGTCATGTCTAGTCTTATACTCTTTTTCGCTAATTTCCTGCATTCGCATTTTATGTGATGTATCGTTTAGTCTCTGTCACCACAAAATTTACACCTGCTATTTTGTTGCGTCTTGTCTCTTCTTTGCTTTGAGATTCTTAGGCCTTATGGCATTGTTCTTGTCTACTTTGAGAAAAGATTCAGTTTTTTTCTAAAGGTTTCCCTTTCTTAGTTATGTCCAAGTTTCCTCGTGTCATATTTCGTTTGTTTGTCGCTTAAAATGTCCATTTCTTCCCTTTTTTGTTTCTGTTTTGTTTATTATTTTTGTTTTGTTGATGTTTGTGTTGTCTGTATTGTTTCTGTTGGCTGTCATTAATCATCTACTGAGTTTTTTATGATGTCTTCTAGTCGATACTATCTTGAATGCCAGCGAGTCTTCTTCCTCCTTTTCTTGACACATACAGTCTCTTTATATTTTCTCTGGGATCTAAAGTCTTATGTATGGTCATGAGTTTTCTTGTTGTCGGTTCACTTTTTTAAAATACTCCTCTCGTCCACTTTAAGAATCGTTCCGAGTATCTTACAGGGTGACAGCCCGGGTGTTTAGCATTTTGATTAGATTTCGGCAATGTAGTTTGGTTTCTTTTTTGGTATTCTTCATTTATTTTTCTTTCATTTCTTGGTGTTTGATGGTATTCGCTTCCATCATTATCATTATTATTACTCATTAGAGTTTTTCACATCAGCGTAATCTGATGGTCTTTCACTGGAGATTGAGTGACAGCGAGTTTCCTCAAGTCTCCAGGACTCTTCTCAGTATTCTGACCGTTTTCAATAATGCTGTTGTTTGGATGATCTCCACTCGTCCGCCAATTTCTAAATCTTCCAGGCCCTTTAATAACCTTTAGTTACCGTGCCAAAAGCACCAATCACAATTGGTATAATTGTTACCTTGAGGTTCCATAGTTTTTTTCAATTCTCTAGCAAGGTCGAGGTACTTATCTCTCTTTTCCCATTCTTTCAGTTTTATTCTGTGGTCAGCCGGGACAGCAAAGTCGACAATTTTGCAGATTTTCTTTTTTTTTTTTGTTGATTATTTTAAGGTCTGGTGTTCTGGCCGAGATTAGGTGATCCGTTTGTATATCAAAGTCGCATAGGAGTTTGTGTGTGTCATTTTCTGTGACAGGTACTGGGTTGTGCATATACTATTTGTTGGCATAGTCAAATTCAAATTTTTTGCACATTTCCCAGTGGATCAGCTTGCCGACCCAGTAGTGCCTCGCCTTGTACTCCTTCTGTTCCAATTGGCTGCCTTCGCTTGTACTCCTTCTGTACCATTATTATTATTAATATTATTATTATTATTATTATTATTTTACTCATTAGAATTCTTCCCGCCAGCGGTAGCTGATAATCTTACACTGGTGTTTGAGTGACAGCAAGCATTCTCAAACCATCAGGACTCTTCTCAGTATTATGACCGATCTTCATAATGCTGTACTGAATGGTCTCCGCCGATCCTCTGATTTCCAAGTCTACTAGCGTCTTTACCAATACTTTGAGAATTGTTCCAAGTGCACCAATTACATTTGGTATCACTGTTACCTTCATGTTTCATTTTTTTTTTTGTTCTTTGGCAATTTGAACACCCTTGTCTCTTTTTTCGTCTCTTCTTCTTCTTCTTCTTCTTCTTCTTCTTCTTCTTCTTCTTCTTCTTCTTCTTATTCTTCTTCTTCTTCTTATTCTTATTATTATTATTATTATTATTTACACTCATGGTTAATTTTTCACACAATCTCTCATTGATGTTTTTTCACTGTAGTCATGGCGTCAGCATATCTCCTCAGGTCAAAAGAACTCTTCTCAGTATTCTAGCCGATCTTAACAATGCTGTGGTGTGGATGGTCTGGATTATTCCTTTGTTCTCTATTTCTCTCACTCTCTTTCCCCATTTTAGGGACGTTCCAAGCACATCAATAACAAATGTACAACTCTCACTTTCATATTCTACAGCTTTTTTGTTCTCTGGCAAGGTCTTCGTATTCGATTATCTTTCATTCTGTGGTCCGATGGAAGAGCAAAATCCAAGAGATGACAAGTTCTATTTGTGGTCTGACATTCTGATTGGAATTAAGCAATCCGCTTTTATTTCAAAGTCCCAGAGAAATACGCACATCATTAATAAATAAAGTTAATTTTGCCCAATTAATTAGTAATAGGAATCACTGTTTTGTGATTTTTTAAAAAATTTCTAGCGATTTTTTCACACCATCTTTGAACTTTGAAAGGCGATCTTTCACTTACGTTAGTGCTACAACAAATCTCCAGTCTCTTGGACTCTTCTGAGCATTCTAGCTGATCTTAGAAATTCTGTGGTTTGGATTGTCTAAATTCTTTCTTTGATTTCTAATTCTTGTAGGCTTTTTTTCAGACTTTTGGGGATCATTCCAAGTGCACCAACCAAGATTATGTTTCTTATCATTCTTCTTCTTCTTCTTCTTCTTCTTCTTCTTCTTCTTCTTATTATTATTATTATTATTATTATTATTATTATTATTATTTACTCCTTTAGAGTTTTTTACATCAGTGTTAGCTGATGGTTTTTCACTTGAGTTTGAATGACAGCAAGTCTCCTCAAGTCTCCATGACTCGTCTCAGTATTCTGGCCGTCCTTAGCAATGCTGTCGTTTGGATAGTCTCCACCCGTCCGCCAATTTCCAAGTCCTCTATACCTTTTAACAATCCTTTAGTTTCTGTGCCTAACACACCAATCACAATTGGCACAATCGTTACTTTCATGTTCCACAGCTTTTTTTTTCTCTAGCAAGGTCGAGGTATTTATCCTTTTTTTCACTTTCCTTCAGATTTATTCTGTGGTCCGCCGGGACAGCAAAGTCAACAATTTTTTCAGATTCTCATTTTTTTTTATTATCATTATGAGGTCTGGTCTTTTGGCCGGGATTAAGTGATCCGTTTGTATGTTAAAGTCCCATAGGAGTTTATGCGAGTTATTTTCTAGGACAGGTGCCGGGTTGTGCATATGCCATTTGTTGGTATGGTCGAATTGAAATTTCCTGCACATTTCCCAGTGGATCACCTTGCCGACCCAGTCGTGTCTCGCCTTGTACTCCTTCTGTGCAAATTTGCTGCCTACATTTACTGTTTTGTTGCGTCTTATCTATTCTCGCTTTGATATGATTGGTTCTTATGGCATTGTCCGGTGCAGCTATTAGGAGGGATTCCGTTTCTCTCTGAAAGGTTTTCCTTTCTTAGCCAAGTCTAGGTTTTCTGGTGTGAGATGTTCTCATTATTATTATTATTATTATCATTATTATTATTATTTCACTACAGCATTAAACGACAGAAAGTTTCTTCAGGTCTCCAGAACTCTTCTAAGTATTCAAGTTTATTTTAACAGTGCTGTGGTCTGGATGGTCTTGATTCTTCTTCTGATATTCAGTTATTCTTGTCTCTTTTTCGAACCTTCGGGAACTGTTCCAAATTATCACAGTCAACCTTATGTTCCACAGACTTTTTTTTAGCTCTCTGGCAAGATCCAAGTATTTGTATAGCGTTTCGCTTTCTTTTACTTTTACTCTAAGATCCACAGGAACGGCAAAATCTCTCAGAGGACAACTTCTTTTTTTCTTGTTAATTAATGATAGGTCTGTTGACTGTGATCGAGTGATCCATTCTTCTTTGAAGGTTCCAGAGAATTTTATACGTCTCATTTTCTAGGACAGATTACTATATGTTGATGTACAATTAGCACAATTCCCACCCAGTCATGTTTACTCTTGTATTTCTTTTGTGTCCGTTTGTTGCATTCACATTTTATTGGATTATTAGTTTCATCTCTCTCACCTCATATTATTCTTTGCAAGTTTTGAACACCAGTCAAAACTTGTGGCCTTCACTGTAGTCCAAAGCTGACAGCACTTCTAAGCTCTCAAGGACCCTTCTCAGTATTCTATCTGATCTCAACTTTACTCTATTGTTTCTCTACTTTTCAGTTGTTCAAGTCTCTTTTCTATGTTCTTTTGAATTGTCCCAATGACTCCAAAGAAAAAAAAGAGTGAATCACAGAGCACTTTGTGCCTCTTAATTTCCCACGTATATTCTGCGTTTTGCATATAACATATAGTCGATTGCACAATTCACATTACATTCCCTATCTTGTCTAGTCATGCCTACACTTGTAGTCATTCTTTGTTGATTTGCTACATTGACTTACGTGGCTATTCATCTCCTCTCTCTCTCTCTCTCTCTCTCACTCTCTCTCAACCAAACAACTCTCGATATTGTCTTATTTATTGAATTGTTAGTGATACATAACATATTTGGAACTATTTGACTGTGTGCGAACGAAAGATTAATGTTGAATAGAATGAATCGTGTTAAATAGCAATACTTGTAACCATTTTACTCCGCGCAAACAAATGATTAATAGTAAATAGAATTAGTCATGACTGGGAGAAATGCTTGAAACAATTTGACAGTCAATGATATCAACAAAATGTGTTTAGAAATAAAGTATTTAATACATACGTATAAAGAATATTTGGCATGAAATAACCTTCAATGGTTGATATGCCATAAAAGCCAACCAACCAACCAACCAACCTTTCAACGTATAGTTCTATCGTTTGCAACTTATTTGGTTTGTCTTCAAAAGTGATTATATTTCTGCTTGTTTGTCATTTTTGTTTTATTGATTTTAAAATTCCTTTTTTCCTGTTCGACCTTTGCAATATTTTTGTTTTTGTTGCAGTTCTTGGATGTTTTAATTAGTCTCACTTTGATCTGCTAAGTGTACTCTTCGAATAGCTGAGTTGCTGCATGAGCACAATCCTCACTGCTTTCTAACCCGCTTCTTCCTTCATTTGTTTGAACTTATCATCTATCCTCCTAATCTTTCGGGTGTAAGGACTTACGCTTGTCCACCAATCTTTATGATCTGGGGTTCACCATAATAATGTCTTTTCTCGTTCGATTAAAAAAAAAATCCTGTAAACTTACAAGGAATTCTTCTCATATATTCATTCCTTTCATAATTTTATGCAGCAGACTGTTTTTTTTTTTGTAATTATTTTTTTATTCTTTCATATTTGTTTGATGAGATCTGCTTGCAATATTCCCGCGCATTCGTAGTTTTATTTTTCTCGGAGAACTCTGGTGCTTTCTTGATTGGTTAGATTTATTTCTTCCGTTATTTTCTTCTTTTTTTTTCTTTATTTATTATACGCATACTACATTTTTAATACCAAATTCTATTCTCATGTATTTGCTGAATATTCAAACGATTAGTTTTAAGGTTTTCAATCCCTTGTTGTTTTTGCAAAAAATCACGTAACCCATCTGCATGAGGCTATAATCTTGCACTTCAATGAAATTGTTTCCCTTTTTTGTATAATCTTAGTTTATAGTTTAGTATTTAAACTTCTCCAAAACTTTAGTTGGTATTCGTGGTGCGATAGTTACAGTCATGGAAAATAGACACTAGGATCATTGTTCAAATCTTGTGCAAGGCTTGAGAAAAAGAGAGGAACCCAATTATTATGTCTCCACTCATGAAGAAAATGGTAGGGCAGACTGATCTCTAATTTTGGGATGGCAACTGGTTTAGAAGAAGGAAAACTCTGAATTCAAACCTGCTAAAGTCCGTCTAAAAATTGACCTTTGGGATGCATACTGCTTGGACGAATGGATGCGGTGAATTCATTCTTTTTTGGCTACATTCCCTACTGATTATTTCACTACATGGGAGATTTTACACCATCTGATTTTTCATTGACTTCTGAGTGATTGAACGTCTCCTCAGATCTTCAGGAATCTTCTACTGAGAAGATTTTATCATTGCTATTGTCTGGAAAGTCTAAGTGCTTCCTTGAATGTTCAATTCTTTGTTTCTTTTCCAGATAACTGCGAATTATACTAAAGGCTCCATTTACTTTGGTATCAATGTCACCATGTTCCACAATTTTTCAGCTTTTTGGCAAAATGATGGTATTTGTCCATCTTTTTGCTTTTTTAAAATCTTCATTGTTATCTGCAGGTGTATCGTCAAGGTACCGGATAGACTGTATGTGACATAACGGTACTAAATAGACATTTCTACCTGCACGTGTTTGAACATATTTAATGGCCGTATCGCTATGTCTATAGTAGTTGTCGAACCCTGTTGTGACTTCACCTTGGTAAAAGTTGACGAAAGCACGAAACTCTATTTTAGGTAACTATACAAAGGTTTATTCACCACTATAATTTGTAAGTAGTCCAAGGGAGAAAGAAAGAGAGTATGAAGGCTGAGTCAGTCGCGTTAGCTGGGTAAAAAGAAACAGCATGTCATGATGAGAAGACAGAGACCTTGAATTTTCTTCCTGGTTTTCTGTTGTATTTCTAACATGCTTGTCGCGTTAAGTGTAAGGCCACTTTTCGGAGCCCAGCCCCAAAATGGGGCTCGTAAATTTTCGTCTCCTTATATCTTTGTGGCTAGTGTTTAACTCGCTCATCACGACTTCTCGCCAACCCCCTCAAAACCAGTCATCCACTCCCTTTCGCCTCGTGTCGGCGGGAGTAACATCCGTTTCCACTCGTTCCACCTCTGCGCAAAAGATTTTGGGACCTCCGGGTTTTTGTATTAATCCTCAAATAGTGCAGTCATTCACCCATTACCGGTTGACTAACAACTGCCTTAGTTTAAGTGCCCCCATAGATTCTATGCTGCCCTTTTTTCTTATTATTTTTCTTCTCTCCTTCTTTCTCCCAGAAATTAGCGTTTCGTTTTCTTTATAATTTACTAAATCACGTTACACTGGAAGGGGAAATCCACTAGATGACAAATCCTTTTTTTTTTTCTGAATACTCGGTGAAGACTTCTGGCAAGGACTGACGCATCCATTTCTCTTTCCTAGAGAATTCTTTGGTTCTAGTTTTCCAAGACAGATTCTGTTTTTTACAAATACCATCCTCTTTTTAATCTCTTGCACAATTCCCAGTAGATCACCTTTCCCACCCAGTCGTCTCTTGCTTTGAGAAAGTTTTTTTTATTGCATTTTGGCACTGTTACAAAAGAGGCACATAGAGTATACGTGGATAATCCAACGAGTCAGGCATGTCAGTACCTCGATGATCTGATGAGTCTAGTTCTTTTAATTCAATACATGATTGATCCAGTGAGTCTGGTATAAAGCAATACGTGGCTAATCCTTGCATTTGGAATAAGGTGATATTTTCATAAACCAATGCTTATTGCAAATAACTGTGAGTTGAGACCTCTATCAGTGAATTGTTCATAAGTGGGTCTCATAATATTTTAACATAACGGAAAAGTAATAAACACATTTATTAAAGGTTGTAGATTTTAACAAGCTCTTTAACATTTGAATGAATTAGGTGTAGCTTTTATTTAACTTCAAACAGGACCAATGAACAGTGAGGGTGAACTTAATAGGGAAGAAAATAAAAGAATAGAGAGCCCTTTCCGCTAGGTCTATTGAATACACTGACTGTATCTTTGCAGAAAAGTAACACTCCCCAAACGAGGGTTCTGGATATGACACTAAACAATCTGATGGTGAAGCACTTGTAAGGCTGAAACTTTAGGGAATACAGAGTTCCCCAATATAGCCATTGCTGACAGGGTCCTATTTAAGGGTTAAATCGAACTAAATTGTGTGCTTATGCGAAACTGAATTGTTTGAACAAGAACGGTTTATATGTATAAAAATGGATTTGGCATTAAATAACCTAGAATGGTTGATATGCCATAAAACTAAACCAAACCAAATTAAATTAAAAATTGAGAAAGAGTGAAAGAGATAAATATTACAAGGGATTTATAGAAAAACTCAAACTTTTAATTTACCTGTAGACTTTCACTAGCAACACAGAACAATTAAATAGATTTGTAGTTGTGTTGATGACAGTATAATCATGGCAGCTTTTTGTAAAAATAAGAAATCATGCGCAACCTGAAAAACATTTGGAAACAACTTTTTATATCACTTAATGAAACCTCGAAGTTCTGGTGTTTATTTCAATGCAAAGTTGAAAATTTTTCACTCTTAAAAGTTGTATAATAGATTCCGGAATGTTGAGATGATTAATAACTAATGCAAGAGATTCTTCCACTCGTGTATTTCTTGTACATTATCTCTGAGAAATATATGGAGGCGCCCGTGGTGTAATGGTTATCGTCACAGGATATGGACACGGCGATACGAGTTCAATTCCTGGACAAGACTGATTGCATTTCACATAGCACTAATGCCCTCCAGCTATGGGTAATTGGTGAGGCAAATAGTCTAGAAGAAGGAAAACTCTGAATTTAAACCTGTTAAACTCTGCTTAAAAAATTGACCTTGTGTCATATCCTGCCCGAGCGGAGGGGTTGGGTAAATATGATCTATGAGGAATATGTTCCCTGACACTGCTGATTGTATCAAAACACACACACACGCATATATATATCTTTTATATTTTTCTTCGTGTTTTTGGTTCACACCAGAAACGAAGACAGGATGGAAATAAATTTATGATCCTAAATTAACCGGTCTTCGGTTTTTTCTTTAAAGAAATATTGCTCAGTAAAATCAATTATATTGAGCTCTCTACCAGGAAAAATTAAATGTTCAGCTCCTGAATGATTTTCTTGTCCTGAAGGAATTACTCCCATCTCTGGTTTAACTGGACCGAATAATACCTATATATATATATACATCGAAGGGTTATTTGATAGTTAAGATGAATCTATCATCAGGCAAATTGGCTGGGGCAGCAGAATACGCCGACTGCATCTCTGAGTTGGAGTGAGACGCTCTCACCGAGTGTCCTTTTTATGGAACTAAACAATCTGTTGGTGAGGCTCCAGTACTTCTTCAAAATCGTTTACTATACTTGAAAATATTTAACTGAGTTCAAACAAAAAATAATATCAAATTTAATTATTAGAATTCGATTGTAATGTATAAAAATATTTAACTGTGGCAACCAGAACAATTAGAGTTTGATAGCAATACTTGAAACCATTTAACCGTGTGCAAATAGAACTAAGTGATTCTCCGGAAGAAAGTGATTCATCCCAATAGCCAGTAATCGAAAGAAATCGCGTTGGCGAATTTGGCTGACGAAATGGGATAAGGTAAAAGCCCATGATACACTCATAGACTGATGCACCGGAAAAGAGTGACCTGTGAACTGCATGACAGTTATTTCCGCTTGATGACGATCAAACATGCCATTCCAAAGATTGAGTGGGCGATTGAGTGGGCGATATAACTCGGTGAGACAGGAAGTCAGTGAGTTGGAGTCAAACGACTCGGAGATCAGATCAGTTAGAGACAAGATGTGGTAGAGAAAGCAAGCAGAAAGCTGAGCCCCCGGGCCTTCGGTTGTGCATCAGGAGAACGAGAAAGACACACGGCTATGTCCGGAGGGGCTGTGAGGTCATTATGTTGCAGTCTTTGTTCGGTCTCCAACTCACTCTCACTCACAAACGTTACAAATAAAGTGAGAGATATATTTTTTAAAGAAGTCTTCGCTCGTCTTTATTCATTGCGTCAGTATGTATTCAGCATATATATGTATTGTGTGTTTGTATAGTTAATCATGGTCATGGCTATATAACAACAGCGCGGAGGGACGGACGGACGTTTTGCGAATTATAATAAGATTTATTGAAAGTTATGGGATGGATACAAGATCTAACACTTATCGTAGTAACTTCTGTAAGCAATATTTTTCTTTCTTTATAAATTCGTGAAATTCCAGCTTTGCATCTAAAGGTAATTCTTTACTGTGTCTATCTGGCTTCTGTATGATATTTTACGCATTGGGATTTTTACAAATCCGATAACAACCAGAAAATTAATTTCACTGATACGAAAGGCACGTTTATTGTATACATTGTATTAATATAAAATACTAAGAGAACAATATATTGGTGGGCCCCCTTCTCTAGGTTAGCCTCAAGGATTCAGCCTAGTCTGCCTTATGGGTAATACGGACCTGATGGCAGCCAGTTTTGGTACAGAGTTGATGAATGTAAACTTTTGCTGATCGGCTAACGTAGGTAACGTCACTAAAATTACAAACATTTTTTTTTGCTAAAGAAAATTTGCAATAACAAAACCCTAAAATGCTGAATGGGCAGTATTGGTGTTGCTGTTCGGCCAGACTCTTCTAATAAAAAAGATCCAAAATTCCGTATTGGAGTGGTGAAAATCCGCTACGATAGAAATATATGACCTCCTTTATCTTGGCTTGGTATTGGCTATCAGATTCTGGAGGAGGAAAGTGTGTTATACATGTGCTAAAGGCAATGGAAACTACGGGAAACATCTTATTGGATGAGAAGCAAGGCAGATGAATCCAAAAGAAGGTCAATAACGTGCTTCACCAAATGGAGGCCGGAGGTGCTTCACAGGTGAACAGGCAGCATCCAATAGTTCAGTGAGACCGCCTTCCATTGGGGGGAATCTCATTTTATGCAACAATATGATATTTACTTCATCGACTCTAAATATACTAATTTACATGTCCCTATTTTTGAGCCAGTCAGAAAACGGTGAAAACAAATTGAATAGTATTTTTTATTGGAACAAATGTCTGACTTTTCCTTTTACCATGAACGCGTTGTCACCTCTTTATTTCGTCTTTGTTTGCTGAAATTTTTGGTTAAACCCAACAATGCGACACTTATTTTTCTGTAAATGTAATACGGTAATATAACATAATGAGACGAGACTTGCTCCATGGGAAACAGCTTTTTTTCGATAAAAGGTTTTGTTTAGGCCTGCGATGAGGATAAAATACGTCCAAACTGTTGATCTAGCGTTAGTTGAGACTGTGAAATGTCTTTGGATCTACACTATATTTTTGAATATCTGGTAGAATCATGGACGATTCTTGTTTTAGAGATTCTGAAACTAGATATTTTTATTTGATTTCAACCACTTTCTTTGCTTTTTTTTCTTTCTTTGATTGTTTCTTTCATTTTTCTGATCAATTCATCGAAAGCTAAATGAAATTGCTTTTTTAACGTAAAAGCATTTAGGTTCATCAGTGCATTGACTTTCAGCAAAGTCACTCGATATAAGATTGAGGAGGAGGAAAATATAAACAAACTTCTGTTTGCAGAATAGATTAGGGAGGATAATTTTATATATTAGAGTCTTTAAAAAGTAATTAAGTTTTACCCAAGAGATATAAAAACAAATGTAAATTAAATTAATCTAAATATTATCTTACAGAATTTGATATTCTTTATTTTCAGTGACTGCAACACAACAAACCCAAGAAAAGTTAAAAATCATTTGGATAGCGATACTTTCACATCCTCCAAACTAACCAAATTTATCATTTACAGATTTTCATCAATTTCAATCACTGAAATATTTTCTTAGTGTCTGAAAATTCAGTAACAAAGAAATTGGACAACGGTTCTTCAACGGGGAAAATTCCAGATTTCTTTAAACAACAAATCGCAAATTTGCGTTTTCGTTGGGCTGCATTAGTTGAAAATGAAGATATACCGACGCCGACTACACCGATGACATTGCGATACTGGCAAATACACCCGACCAAGCCGAAACACTACTGCATAGTTTGGAACGAGCAGCCGCAGGCATAGGCCTCTACGTTAATGCACACAAAACGGAATATATGCTCTATTATCAAACGGGGGACATCTCCACTCTAGACGGAACCCCTCTTAAACTAGTAGACAAATTCACTTACCTAGGAAGCAGCGTCGAATCAACCGAAAAGGACATCGAAACGAGGTTAACGAAAGCATGGACAGCTATCAATAGGCAATCGATTATATGGAAATCAGACCTAACCGATAAAATGAAACGCAGTTTCTTCCAGGCAGCGGTCACATCGATACTGCTATATGGGTGCACAACATGGACGCTAATAAAATGGCTGGAGAAGAAGCTAGACGGCAATTACACAAGAATGCTGCGAGCAATATTGAACAAGTCCTGGCGGCAACACCCCACAAGACACCAACTGTACGGCCACCTGCCTCCTATCACGAAAACTATTCAAGTTAGGCGAACCAGACATGCAGGAGACTGCTGGAGAAGCAGGGACGAGCTCATAAGAGATGTACTCTTATGGACCCCAACACATGGCTGTGCAAAAGCAGGACGACCAGCACGAACATACATTCAGCAGCTAAGTGAGGATACGAGATGTTGTCCTGAAGACCTGCCTAGGGCGATGAACGATAGGGAGGAGTGGCGAGAGCGGGTCAGGCATATCCGTGCTACCAGCGCCACATGATGATGATGATGATATATATATATATGGTTTGACACCAATGGTTTGACACCAATGGCACCAATTTGAAGGTTTGCCGATAGTATAACTATCAGCAAACCTTCAAATTGGTGCCATTATTCTCCTTTATTGCCACAATTGGCGATTTATTTATTTCAACGAATGACCCTTTTTAAATTTTTTTGCACTTTTTACATACCTCTTTTACTTTCTTTTTTTCTTATTTCTTTTTCATCAGGATCTATTTGATTTAAAAGTAGCCCAAGGTTCTATTTCTGCGCCCTTTTGATCGTATCGATTGATCGTCTCCTGGATATTGTTGTTTTAAAAGCCTCGGAAAAATTATATATACATCGGAAGAAATACATACATGCATATATATATATATATATATATATATATATATTGTAAAGTCACAATACAACTATACAGAAGCAGGGAAATACGAAACACTGGCGACTCTTCGTTGTTCAGGTACGAAACGTTTATTAACTTCTTGACTTTAGTTTTTCGACATGAGGAGAGAGAGACACAATTTTTACTATGCTGACTGTACTATCTGACCCAACAAACGCGCTGCGCATCCCGTAGCCCCAAAGATCTCTGTCGGTAGAGATCTGCAGAACTCCATGGTCAGACTTTAACTTCAACTGTCTGTCATTGAGGCAGACAAACCAACTGTCTCCTACATGGCCCACAGTCAACCCCCAGCTAGAATGGCCCAGCCCAGAGTCGAATCTCAACTAACGTCTTTTTCAAAATCACCAAATTTTCAGCCCATCGCTTCCGGGCATGACGTAATTCACACCCCAGTTTATTTCCTATCTGTTTTTTTTTATTATGACATTTGTGATTGTCATATCCTCTGCGCACGAGCGTGAACTGTACTCAATGTGTGCACCTGAACTAAGAGCCGAATAGTTCTAAGCCAAAACTAACCGAATGATAAAATATAATTAACGAAAAATGATTAATATAAAAAAAAATCATTCCGTAATTATATAACAGATATATACATAATTTTTCCTATGTATATATAATTTTTACAAGAGGTTTTAGCACACAATTACATGATATCAAATATTCTTAACTAAAACCACTAATTTGCACGTGTTTTTTCAAGTATTCATATCTAATACTAATATTTAGATGGTTTCAAATAATTATTTCTAATTAATGAGGGCCATTTATTTGCGCGGAGTTATACGGGTTGATCTGTTAAATAAAAATAATAATAATAACCTACAGATAAGACTCTAAAAAGTACTTCCATTCTTGGTCAGATTGGACCTGGGAGTAATGGCAATGAAGGTGTATTCTACACTTCCCAGATCTTCAGAACTGGAGCTTCACTATTACAATGTCATATCTCGGAGACACATTTTTTCAATGGTGGTGGGGTAACCACTCTGCCTAAATCGAATAGTAAATTTGCAATATTTATTTTGTATAATTTATTAATCTTAGTCTAGAGTCATAATTCGTCCACAGAGATGATTGAACTACTGTGAGACTGGTTTACATACACATATCATTGAATGAAACAGCTTTTCTATCAATATATATATATATAGAGAGAGAGAGATAGAGAGAGAGAGAAAGAGTTGCATATTTTTACTTGTCAGCTACAAAGTTCATTGCTGACCAAGATACTCACATGGAATATAACCAAATAAGCTTTACATTAAACATAGTCCTGGCTTATGGATCGCGCACTCTTTCCATCGGTGTTGCGGTGCTTGGATCATATTGATAAAAATGGCTCAATAGCAGATATGACGACATCATATGAACTTTTCAGGCTATGAACTTTTCAGCCAATCCTCGTCTGTTTCCATGATTCTACTTATTTCTGTCAATGATTTTGGTTGAAATATCAAGGGTAGATCAGTTTTAAAGCAAGAAAAGAAAGATTTAAGTCTTTTTTTATGTGCGTATATGTAAGAGATAAGATGTTTGTTCTCGGGAAAGACAAACTAAATAAAGTTGTTTTTGCCAATGTGTACAAAGGCAACATACAAACTGTCAAAGCCAGAGCCCCGTTATCCCATGGGCTTAACAGGCGAAGAGCCGAGAGCTCAGTCGGGGATTGGATCGGCCATTGAGTATGCGAACAGTTGCCTCAAGCACATTTTGGTAAGAGAGTCACGTTTTGCTCTTGGAGAGGTTCATTTTCTTCAGCAAGTGATTTGCAGCATCGATGAAAGGAATCTTGCCAAAATTTCAAGAATTCACAGAACAAAAGCCAATTGGCTCGATTTTAATTCCACTGTTAAATTAAAATCTTTACACCTGATTTTGGTTAATGGATATCGTAAATTATTTTGAATTAATGAAATGCATTTTTGTCTGGTTTACCTCAAATCTAATGTTTGTTTTTTGTTTGTAAATAACTTATCTTTTAAAATCAAATTGGTTATATAAAACTTGCTGTGAGCCTAAAAGAAAAAAAAATGAATGTATCTATCTTTAAAAATATATCATCAGGTGTTAAATCATCCAGAGAATAAACTACAGATAAGCATAGGTCGATGGGAATTAAAGCTGTAAACACAAAGCCTCAAGAGATGCAACACTTATTGTAATAACCATAACAGCTTTAATATCAAGCGCATGCGTATAGGCGCTCACAAAAATGTCTGCCAACATAAAATAGCGGATAAACATAGAGGTGCTTGTTTTAATAATAATAATAATAATAATAATAATGATGATAATGAAAGTAACGATTGTGCCAATTGTGATTGGTGCGTTAGGCACAGTAACTAAAGGATTATTAAAGGGCCTTGAAGACTTGGAAGTTGGCGGACGGGTAAAGACTATCCAAACGATAGCATTGCTGAGGACGGCCAGAATACTGAGACGAGTCCTGGAGACTTGAGGAGACTTGCTATCACTCAAACTCCAGTGAAAAACCATCAGTTTATACTGATGTGAAAAACTCTACAGGAGTTACATAATAATAATAATGATAAGAAGAAGAAGAATGATGGTTTCTTTTCACTATTTTATTTAATTATTTATTTGTAATTTTTTGGTTAGTTTTGTGGAAGAGTATTTCACTCTTTCTTTATCTTGATAAATTTCTCATTGTGTAAAGATTTGACTGACATTAATGCTGTAGCATTTGCTGATGTTCTGAGATAAAGATGGTGATTATGTTGAAAAATTATTTCTTCCGTAAAATACTTCTTTTTTTTAATCATTTGTCAAGAGATTACTTCACATGTCGACATCTATCTATCTATCTATCTATCTATCTATCTATCTATCTATCTCAGTCTGTTCATTTCTATCTATCTATCTATCTATCTATCTATCTCAGTCTTTTCATCTATCTATCTATCTATTCTGAGAAAACATCTCCGACCAAAATTCTCCGTTTTGATATTCTCTCTGAGCTTTTCTTTCTTTCTTTCTTCCTTTCTCCCTCCCTGGGCTGGAACTCTTTGTTCTGAGACACTCCCAGAACACAGCTTAAATTCACACCTCTATATTCTATTTTTTGTTCTGACTGCCTTTACATCGTCCTTCTTGCTCTGTGACTGTGAGGATTGTCTTTAGAGGCGCTCGTGGTATAAGGATTACGGTTTTAATGGATCTAAGTTCAAATCCAGGGCGAGACAGGTTGTATTTCAGATAGTGCTAATAACCTTGTGAAACGTATTAATCCGATTATTCTCCCTGCCTCTATCGTTAAATGGTAGGGTAGATAGGGATCTTTGACGTTAGTATGGCAACCAATCTAGAAGAAAACCTCCGAATTCAGACACGTAAAACACCATGCTGCATCCACTCCTGAAGAGGGGTTGAGAAAACATATACAGGGTTTCTTGATAACCCTGTGGGATTGATTAGTTTTAATGGCATCTCAATTTGTCTGAGGTTATTTTATGCCTAGAGGTAATATGTTTATATAATTGATTCTTAAAAATATTTTAAACATGGTCATATGATATCAAGTATCATCATCATCATCATGTCGTGCCGCCAGCACGGATATCCCTGACCCTCTCTCGCCACTTCTCCCTATCATTCATTGCCTCCTGCAGGTCTTCAGGGTTACATCCTGTGTCTTCACATAGCTGCTGTATGTAAGTTCGAGCTGGTCGTCCTGCTTTTGCTTGGCCATATGTGGGGGTCTATAGGAGTACATCACTTACGAGCTCGTCCTTGCTTCTCCAGCAGTGTCCTGCGTGTCTGGTTCGTCTAACTTGTATAGTTATCGTGATGGGAGGCAAGTGGCCGTTTAGTTGGTGTCTTGTGGGGTGTTGTCGCCAGGACTTGTTCAATATTGCTCTCAACATTATATATCAAGTATAGTTATATGATACAAATAAATTTCAAACATAAATATGG
This sequence comes from Sepioteuthis lessoniana, assembly GCA_963585895.1. Lineage (NCBI taxonomy): Eukaryota > Metazoa > Mollusca > Cephalopoda > Myopsida > Loliginidae > Sepioteuthis > Sepioteuthis lessoniana. The sequence continues at coordinate 60,912,611 of OY757941.1, forward strand.
TTTCAAGTATTCCTATTTAATACTAATAATTCTATGATTTCAAGTAATTATTTTTACTTGACTTTATTCATTTGTTTTAAGTAACTCATAATAATTTATATTAAGTAAAATCAGCCACCAATATCTATTCTTAATTCAAGTACTTTAGAGTTCTATGCTATCAAGTATTCTTATACAAATAATTTTCAAATATCTATATATTATCATTCTGGGCCAGAGTGAACCTGGAAGTAATGGCGATGAAGAGGTACACCACCCTTCTCAGATGTCCAGAACCACCATCAGATGCAGTTTAGTGTCACATTCAGGACCCCCACTTTTTCTTAAAGGCTAACCTCTTTGTAAGGTAGACAGCCAGAATAAACCAAGCCCATCGACAGCGCTTCCATTTTTCGAGATGATGAATACAACTGAATAATTTTTTAGGTTAATCTAATACAACATTTTATAATAATATTTTGTAAGCAACTACAGCTTCAACTAACTCTGCTTAATACAAATAACCTGTATACAGTTAAATGGTTTCTAGCATCCATATCTAGAATTAGTATAATCTTAGTTAATAAAAATCATTTATTTGCACGTAGTTATATGGTTTCATATTTTCCCATCGAATAAGAATAATTGTTATTCATTAGACCCATTGATGACTTCCTTACAGATGTTACTACTCCTGCAGATGAGAGTAATGTAACATGCCGTGACACTTGCGTTTACGTTTCTTCACTAAAGAATTTCTTGAATATCCTGACAGAATTCTAAGAATCAAACCAGATAAAGAATAACAAGAGAATTTTAGATCTACAATTCTGATTAATAAAGATTACTTAAAATCCTGTTTTCAGCTGAAAAAAAAAGGAAAAGAAAAGAAAAAAAGGAGTGGAAAAGAAAGAAAAAAGAAAATGAAACGAAACGAAACGAAAGAAAAAAGAGAAAGGAAAGTAAAGGAAAAAAGAAAAGGAAAGAAACAAAAAGCAAAAGAAAAGAGCAAGACTTTCCGATTAAATGTTTTTATTTCTGGAGTATTAATGATTAGACAATCATTTGTCTGAATCAGTTTTCTCATATCAGTTTTATCATAAAGTTCACTTCACTCTTTTTGATGTAGAAGGGGATAATACTCTGACTTTTTTTATCTTCTAGGGTCGGTGTCATCTCCAGGGAATTCCGAACTTTTATCGGTGCCAGCACTTCATTAAAAGACATTGGGAAATCATGATATTCTCAAGAGGAATGCTATAAATAAAAAAAAAGTGGAAGAAATGTAAAATAAAAACAGAACAAATAATGAAAAAATACATTTTTATAATATCCTGATAGAATATTAAAGAACGTAACATAATAAAGGAAACAAAAGACCAGAAAAATCAGTTTTCGAATTTTGAGATTTCTGGAATCAAAAGATACAGTATCCCCCATAAATATACCCTCACCAATTTTTCTCTTTAAAAAAAGTTTTCTTCTAAACCATATATACCATGATTTCATTATTCCGAGAGAAATATCATACAATCATTACGGATATTATTACCTAGTGATTATTACCAGACTCTACTGAATTAAAACGTTGAAACCAAACATATCAAGAAGTACCATATGTACTCGTGTAATGAACGAATTCTTAAGGCCAATTTTCCTCACAACACGAAATATATTTTTGAGACGACGAAACTTACCTTCTTTCTAGGCCTAAGTTTGCCGTCACTTCAATTAAAAAAAAAATCCCTCGCATGGCCTCCACCTAAACAAAGGTTATTAGAGTAAATATTTTTTTCATAAATTGAATTACTATTTATTACACTTTGGTTGTTTCTATTAATGTCATTGGTTGTTAAAGAAATATATTTGTCAGCAAGCTAAGTCAAATGATACGTGTCGTTCATTATATGGAATTATTAATAAAAAAAACCTTTTTGATGCTAAAAATGAGAGGTCGTTCATTAAATGAAGTTGTTTATTACGCGATTTTTTACGATATTTATATTCGGTATTTTTACTTCAGCTTTCCACTACAAGAAGAATACGATACAAGTTCAATTTTTATGCGGAGTACAGCTGGTTTGAATTCAGAATTTTCCTTCACCTAAACCAGATGTCTAGCTAAAGCTAAAGAACCCAGTCTGCTCAAGTATTCATCCATAGTAAGGTGGGGAAAATAGACCAGTTTATATCTTCTTCAAGCGATATGAATCACCAAAGGCTTTGACCAGGATTTGAACTCAGGTTGCTGATTGCTTTACCTTTGGTAATAAACTTTACGCCAAAACTCGTCGTCTTAAAATTATGAATATGTAGCTATTAAAACAGGAATAGATCTTTCATATATATATATATATAAATATATATTATCATAGATAATGTTTAATTAACCAAAACATAGGATTAATTTGAAATTTGAGGTGAAATGAATAAAATAAAATGAAATAAAAAGATGAGAAGATACCACGTGATGTATACGTACTTTTCAATGGAAGGGTAACTGAATTAATAGGCTCGAATATTAATTTTGAATTTAAAATTTAAAATTTAAATTTTGAATTTAATTTAAGATAAGTATTACTGTATCCTTACGTAAAGTTATTAAGGAATATTGTACTTCCCTAAATTATTATTACATCTGGAGTTTTAAGTTGAAATGTATTTAGAATTGAAAAATTTAAAAAATTTAATTTACCATAATTCCAACCGGTAATAAAAACTAAAAATCGGAAGTGGGCGAAGTGGGGTGGAAACTCTTCATCCCTCTTCTACCCCCTTCAACCCTTCCTTCATGTGTCTATTCTGAATTATCTTATCTATTAGATCTCAAGAACTCCTGTTATTTTTGGTTTTATTGATTCATATCAATACCCATAACCGGACGGAAATAAATCTATAATCCTTATGTGACTGGGTTTTTGTTTTTCTTAAATAAATTATTGCTCTGTGATGTCTGTTCCATTGAGCTCTTTACCAGAAAAATTTAGATGTTCATAGTTGAATGATTTTTTGTCCTGACGGAATTATTCCCGACTCAGGTTTAACTGGACGAAATAACACAGACACACACACATATATATATATAGTCATCCAAAGACGGATCTGTTTCGTTCCATCAGAACTCATAAGTGTGGCTAGACATACTAGCTTCGCGTAGCTGGAATCGAAACCCGGTTAACTCAAACGCCAATCCAAGCTTCTACCCCTCAGCCACGAGGAAACAGTAGTAAATTTTAAACGGTTATGAATCACAATTAATATTGTTTACATACATCCGCTTAACGGCTACCTAGAGCTTAATTAATATATGAAGAGCCTTGCAACAAACGCTAATGGCAACGCGATTACTTCATTCGCTTAGAGAACTCAACCCTACGGGCGTAGGGGAGTATATATATATATATATATATATATATATATATATATATTGCTGTTGAATATATATATATATATATATATATATATATATATATATATATATTTGCTGTTGAGCTTTCTAATAGATAATACCTAATTTTGTCCCATTCTTTCGCTTAGAGAACTCAACCCTACGGGGGTAGGGGAGTATATAAAAAGTAAGTAAAGTTAGCGACCATAGTCGAGGGTGACCCGAAGGCTCCCTTTTCGATAGCTACTACATCAAGGTGTAGGGGAGGGCGCTACTCCATTCCCAGGATTGGTCCACTTTACCCTTGAACCGTACCTTATAATGCTGAGTGTTAAGCAAGGTGGTATCAAGTACCATTTTTAAAGTCTTTGGTATGACTCGACCTGGGATTGAACCCAGGTCTCCCGGGCCATTGGCGAACACTCTAACCGCTGGGCCGGTTCAAGGGAGTATATATATATATATATATTGCTGTTGAATATATATTTTGTATTGTCATCTGCTGATTCATGCAGAAATACACATATATATACTCATTCGCCGTATCATAACGACTCAATAATAGAGACAGACGCACGCAGAAAGAGGCAGGAAGACTTCTTTAACAACATTTTACCCCTCAATTTATTGCAAGGTTCGAAAGGGTTGTTCAAGGTTTGCATGTGAGAGGGTGCTGGAGACCGAACATAAACTTCATATTTTGACCCCACTGTTATGACCGTCACGTTGGGTCTTTCTTGTTCTCCTGATGTTGGGGTCATCTCCATCGGGGCTTTCTGAGGGCCTCCTCGGTCGGGTGTGGCTTTCACTACCACATCTGGTCTCTAGCTGTCTGGAATTCTACTGGCAACTGCTTTGGCACCCAACTCAACTCAATTATATAATAATTCAACGCCCACACGATCGCCCACTGGATCTTTGAAATCGAATGTTTAATCGTCATCAAGCGGAAATAACTGTCATGCAGTTGAGAGGTTACTCTCTTCCGGTGCATCACTGTAGTGGCACAATGGGACCTTCACCTTGTCCCATATCATAAGCCTTAATCCGTCCACGCGATCTCTTTCGATTACTGGCCATTGGAATGTGTCACTTCCTTCCGGTGTATCACCTTGGAATAGCATTTTTGGGCCGGGTCGAAGGTCAAAATATAACATTCATCCGTTAATTATTTTTCAAAATTCCACATGTGGAATTTTCTTCACGTTCGTCTCCATCATCCTCACACATATTTCACAAAATAATTTACAAAGGACAATAATGGCTGAAAACACAAAAAGAATCACTTGAACTACTGCAAACAAAATCTTACTTAGAAGGCGACCTTCTCTCTATGTAACACTTGCCCGGCTAATTATTATCTAAATTTTGTTTTACTGTATTTGCGTGGTCGGCCATCTTGACATGTGTGCTTCAAGGTACAATACGGATGCATTTTTTTTCTTTCAACACAACGGGCCCTCCATAATTCCTTGAAGGAATTTCAAAACCTTAAAAGGACTATACTCTAGTCCCATATCCTGGTCACAAACTTAGTGACCCTGGTCATTCCAGCAATACATTTCGCATGGATTCGTCGTGACCACACTCCAGTTCTTTGCTCAACAGGCTCCTTCCTGGAGTAACCGGAGAATTTCATAAACTAAAACACAATATCTTCAAGGCCCAAAGCATTCCCCATAAACTACAAAAATCATGGCCCAAAACAAAGTATCACAATACATCCGAATGTATCACAATCTGGCACGCATGCTGTAAACCACCTAAAATAGTCCACGCAAAATACTAATTATTAATGTGTTACCCATTTTTTAAAAAAAGTTTCTTTTTCCAAGCCCATTAGTTTGCAAGCCCTTGAGGAAACATGCTTTACCTGATCAAACCCGCGCCGGGTGTCTTTTCAATTTAATCAGGAACCCTCGTGGCCACCAATATATAGGCACCTCGCCTTTCCCAGATTCGTTTCACTTTGCCAAGTCACACACGAATCCAAAACATCATCGTGACTGAAAGACATAGACATCATCCACCAAATTTTGGAGTAGGCCACGCCTTTTTTCTTTTATTCCATCCTCGGAACTCCAAACTAAAAAAAAAATAGAAGCCAAATAGGCCCTCAACAGCTTCATGGGTCGGCGATAGAATTGCTTTCAACAACAATCTGTAAATCCCCTTGAATGAATGTCTGAACTACTCTCACGTCAGCCCACGATTTCCTCAAAAACAGAACCCCCCCCCAAATATTTCCTATTCCACGAAAACCCCAAATTCTAAAAAAAATTTTTAGAATCAATATAATTACAAATATTAGTAAACCTAGTATCAAATCCTCTGTTAATGGTTTTCGTCAAATTTCATAATATAAACAGGAAAAAAAAAATTCTAATGTCGCCTTTAAACTCAAACAAACTCAAAAATTTTCACTTTACAACAAGTCAAAACGATGTTACAATCACAGTTCAAAAATGTTCAGTTTTCTTTTCTTCTTTTTTTTCAATCTATGTACTGATGTATTGTCTATTCTACTAAAAATGTCTGTTCTTTCTTTTTTTCTTCATATGCTGTGTCCAACAATGTTCAAGTTTCTTCCTTTTTTTTCTTTCCGTCTTTTTTTTCTATTGTCCGATACGTTTTTGTTTTTGTTTTTATTTTCTTTTTACTTTTTTTTCCTTTCTTTGTTTTTGATAATAAATTGCTCATTCAATGTCCCTTATTTTTTTTTTCAACCTTGTATCTACCTCTCTGTCTTTACCTTAACACGATAACTATAGGTTCGCTTCCCAGCTTATTCAATTTCAGTCTATTGTACCATAAATTAAGCCTGATTTATAATACAACTTTTTCAATAGCTTACGAGCATTCTTCTTTTTTTTCTTTTCACAAAATATCCTGGGCTTTTTTTTCTAAACAACCCAAACTTTTATAAATTCTGCCAACATTTCCCAATTCAAAATATTTCCGAATCTGCGAATCTTCGCCACACTTGGTTCCGTCAAAATTCTGTGCATCTCCTAATTATATCCAAAACCCTGTTTCAAAACATCTTCCCCAATAACAATCTCAAAGGTCCACTCCAGGGGGAACTCACAAAATACCTGTCTGCCTCGTCAGACACAAAAACATCTGTCTCTTAGTTACCTGCCTCCACGGCAAGACCATTTTCAAGACAATACCCATGTCTTCAACAATTGATAACAATTTCCACAGCAAAACAACCGGCCTGATTCTACCAGCGCCGAAAATATCGATTCTCCCAACTTCATAAATATTGAAAAATTATATGCGCATTGTTCAGACAAACCACCAATGTGCGAAATTCTTAGACAATTCCATTGATGCTCCCAAGATTCCATCTCTCGGATTAAAATTTTCATTTCCAATCCACAAGTTCCAAACATGAAAACCTGAGCCAAAAGGTCTTAACTACAGATATGCGGGATTCCAGATCTTGGACTGAAATTATAATTTTCAATCATCACCTGTATGGACCAATGAAAAGCTACAACGAATTTTTTTTTCTTATAAGACCTATTTACGATAAAATTCCCATTGATAAAATTTATTGTTTACGATGAGCTGTTTATCAAAAAACGGACAGCAACTGTCCCATAGCCATCTTTGTTCACTTCTTTTTTCCTCCCTCACTTCGATACAATATTACACATAGCAGTAATTTCAATTTTTATCTAGGGACCACACATTTTAAAAAAAAAATTATTTCCAATTTTATGCTTCTAGAAAGGCCCTTGTCATTAAAACAAATCTTTCACTATCATACCCAAATTAATCGACTGAGAGATAGAATTATAAGAATGCAGCAATTAACTTGCAAATTTTTTTCTTCTTTTCTTTTTTCCGTCTTTTCTTCCAGCACGTTGCATTGTTTTCTTCTTTTCTTTCTTTTCTTTCCGCGCCGGTCTGTTCCTCTTATAGTTGCCAGTTTGTTCTTGTTTTTTCTTTCTACTTCTTTCAATTCCAGCATTTTTCTCTGTCCCTCTTCGTTGATGTCGAGTTGTGATGCTTAAAACTGTCGTTTACGGTAACCAGGTTCGTTCTGGATCCTTGAAAGACTCTGCTGGCACAAGCACCAAATTAATATAAATGTTGTATTGTCATCTGCTGATTCATGCAGAAATACTCATATATATACTCATTCGCCGTATCATAACGACTCAATAATAGAGACAGACGCACGCAGAAAGAGGCAGGAAGACTTCTTTAACAACATTTTACCTCTCAATTTATTGCAAGGTTCGAAAGGGTTGTTCAAGGTTTGCATGTGAGAGGGTGCTGGAGACCGAACATAAACTTCATATTTTGACCCCACTGTTATGACCGTCACATTGTGTCTTTCTTGTTCTCCTGATGTTGGGGTCAACTTCATCGGGGCTTTCTGAGGGTCCCCTCGGTCGGGTGTGGCTTTCACGCCCACACGATCGCCCACTGGATCTTTGAAATCGAATGTTTAATCGTCATCAAGCAGAAATAACTGTCATGCAGTTGAGAGGTTACTCTCTTCCGGTGCATCACTGTAGTGGCACAATGGGACCTTCACCTTGTCCCATATCATAAGCCTTAATCCGCCCACGCGATCTCTTTCGATTACTGGCCATTGGAATGTGTCACTTCCTTCCGGTGTATCACCTTGGAATAGCATTTTTGGGCCGGGTCGAAGGTCAAAATATAATATATATATATATATATATATATATATATATATATATATATTTGCTGTTGAGCTTTCTAATAGATAATACCTAATTTTGTCCCATTTCATCGTATAATTTTCTATTAGAAATGATGAAATCTTGGCATATTTAAGTTTGAAGAAAATTAACTTTTGATTAACAAATTTAAACGTTGTATCCTTTTTAATTGATTGTGTGACGCTGTGCACAAAGAAAACAATAAAGTACAATGGCCGAAACTTGATAGAATAACAAAGATTTTCAAAATAGTTTAAAGCAATATCGATAATAAAGAAAAAATTATAAACAAGATGTGTAGATAAGCCATTTTGATTTCTATAATTCCTATTTGAAAGATGTTCTCACGAAATTAATTGTAGTGGAAGTCTTATTTATGCACAATTTTTGATCCTCACATATATATATGTGTTGCGTGTGTGCGTGTATGTGTGTGTGTGTCTGTGTGTGTGTCTATATGTGTCTGTGTCTGTGTATCTGTGTGTTTTTCATTTCATTTTTTTAATTATTGGCCTGAGATGTGGTTAGAATATATATTACTAAAATGTACCTAAATCCGTCATTCGGTTGAGTGAGAGTTTAAATGAAAAATTAATTTAGATTTAATTTTTATGTTTGTAACAGAATAAATTTTGTTCGTGTTTCTGGATGGAATTAACTGATTTTTACACCCTTTTTCCTTTTCCTTAATTTTCAGTCAGGAGTGCTGCATGAACGGTGGGCACACCCACAAATTCATTAACCTACAAGAAATCGAGTATGGGAAAATACGCAGAAGATTGGTTCTGGTTTGTGGGTGGAAGTTAGCATTAACATATGTTTAAAGTTGTTCGAGATTTTTTCCCGGCTGACGTCATTCACAGGGCACCTGCACTTGTTTTCATAATTTCATAGACGATAAAAAAATTTGGGGAATCACTTTTGAAATTAGAGCGTGGATTTACAGAATCATATTATGAAATCAAATTACCCATCCAATAACATCTAAAATGAGATTATATTACTCCTAGCAAGTTTTTCACACTAGCATTAACTACTGCTCTTTCACTGGGACGTGAGTGAAAGCAAGTCCCTTCAAGTGTTCAGGACTTTTCATAGTATTCTGGTTGACGTCAAGAATGCTGTAGTGTGGATGGACTCGGTCGTCCTCCAATTTTTAACTTTTCCAGCTCCCTGACCGAGTTTTTGGGGATCGTTCCAAGTGTACCAATTACAATTACTTTCTCCGTTACCCTAACTGCTTTTTTTTAGTTCTCTAGCAAGGTCTAAGAACTTATCTCTGTTTTCGTTTTCTTTGATTTCCCTCTGTGATCCGCCCAACGGCAAAGTCCACTAAACGACTGGTTTTCCTTTTTTGTTGTTAATTATCAAAAGGTTTGTTCTTCCGGCCGGGATGAGAGGATCCGTTTCTATCTAAAATGAGATTATTGTTATCATTACAATAATAATTCTTATTATTGAGTTCTTTGTTGTGAAACGGTTATCGCCGTTATGAAATGGACTCGGCATGTCAGTTTCAAACCATTGACGGATCTACCTTCCAATTCCCATTAATGCCTTAGGGAGAGGGATGATTTCTTCTCCCTTAACAAATATATAGTAATGGGTGGGTACTTTACGCTCTGTTGACTAATAAGGGCGTTGAGTCTAAAAAAAGTCGGAAACTGGTATTCAAATTCTGAAGATTGTTTTTCGGAGAATATGTGGCAGTCTCTGCCTTCATCCTCTCTTTTCCGTTGCCTGTCTTTATTTCTGCCTCTCTTCTTGTGTGTATGTGTGTGTGTGTGTGTGTGTTTAAATTGGGTGTCCTTTTGAAGAATCAGGGTTACATTTTACTCATTCACTATCATGGACTTGGAGAATCTTTATTGATGAAGAAATATTTTTTCAAACATCCCACACTACTTATCTTGTGAAATGCCTTGGCCATCAGGTCAAACAAAGTGATATAAAGAAACTGTCTGATTGCATCACGAATATTTTTCTTGAATTTCCATTTTGGCAAAATTTCGCACGTTGTGTTCAGGGTTAGCTGCGAAAGCCAACTGACTCTCTGAGAGATGACCTCCCCGATGACCTAAATTACAATTCAAAAATTGTGATTTCTCACTTATTTGACCAGTCCGATTTTATGCTGATTGTAACTTTGAAGTTGGAAGATAGTTTGCTCCATTCTCAGCAGTTAATAGGTTATTTACTGATTTTCCCTGCTGTGAGAGGCGACCGGGTTCCTTAATAGCTGAAGCTGTGTCGTCAACACCTGCAGTTTTTCCACACTTTTGGCTGCTTGGTTGCTTTTCTGATTTCGTATAATGGTTCCCCACGCCCGCTGTTTGAATTTTAAATAATTGTTCTTGGATGCAGTCCATTAAAATGTCCTATTTTATTCGCTTAGTAATGAAGAGCATGTTAAAAGGCAACAAACTGCAATTCAGAATGGACTATTTATCTGTGTGCAGGTCTAAATATTTTAGGCGTCAACCCAAGTAGGTGGCATGGCTTCACGGCTTGGTAGGATGAGAGGAATGTTTTGAGGTCGTAGGTTTTATTTTCTTGAATCCTTCTCTGAGATAGAAGGCCGATCTAGTCGTAGAGCCATGTCCTCTTTATCAAATGAGTTTATTTAACCTTTGTTATTTATACTATTTCTAGGTCCCCTGCAACAATTTAGAGGTTATTTTATCATCACATAACTTTTAAATATTTTTCTTCTCTATTTTCGTTAGTTATATCCCTCTGATAGCTATGAAAAAATGATTTGAGACACTAAGAAGAATGAGGTAGATAGATAGATAGATAGATAGATATGAATTAATTTAGTTTGCAAGATATATATGAATAGACTGAGATAGATAAATCGTTACACAAAAAGATATAAATCAACTGAGTTTTAGCATGCACACTAACTGACAAGCTAGTTAGCTAGATAGATAGAGAGATAGATATAAATTAACTGAGCTAGCTAGCTAGTAACATAGATAGATAGATAGATAGATAGATAGATAGATAACACCGGTCTGCGTAAAAACGTTTTTCTTTAGGTCAAAAGTTTATCAAGTGATAAACAATCACTATTTTATGCTGAATTTCAAAAATATTATTCCTTCTTTTGGATCAGATCTGGTTTTTAAGATATGCTTGAATAATTCCCAACCAGTAGTACACAATAATAACATTTATTCAAAAGTCTGTGGACTCTACTTGTCACAGCTGATCGTGGGTGCCTGATATTTCGTATAGCATGTAATACTGTATGTGTATCTAACTACCGTGTACTACAATACTTGCTAACACACACATACGAAGAGGAAGCGGCGCTTGTACTTCAGTTTAAAATGATTTTAACGTATTGCGTCAAGTGTCAATGACACGATGAGTGCTGATTTACATTTTCTCTTTTCAGCTTAACATTTGTATTCCTGTAAGAATAGATCGCAAGTGTAAGAATAATACTGACACGTTCTATTATATCTGAGGTAATGTGGTTCTTCCTGACAGTCAAGCAAAAATCACAGACTTTGTGAAGAATGCACATCCTGATTACTTTTGAGTCAAATCAGAGCTTCAGGATAAGCCATTTGTTCTCTACATTTGCAGTAAAACGTTTGGAGAACTTAAGGGATTGGAAGAATGGTAAAAGGAAGAGTATACCATTTGCCATTTCAATGGTCTGGAAGTAAGGAAAAGATCACATTACGGACTGCTATTACTGCATGATAAATCTAAAAGAAATAAATCGCAAGAACAAGTATTATGTTCAATACCCCGATGTGTCTTTTGCCATAATACCCATTCCTCTGGGCCCAACCCTTCCCGTTCCTGAGCCATAAGGTAACATGGGATATAGCTCTGATTCTGAACATAGTGACATGACTGTTGCAGCTTGGGGATGACGCATACAAGCCAGTGGAGAACGACCAGCTTGTAACCTTGACTTTAGCAGAATTCAACGACCTGACACGAGGCCTGAATATTTCAAAGGACTCAGCTCAGCTGCTGGGTTCACATCTCAAAGAGAAACATCAGCAGGTACAGGGTAGAACGTACTACTGCTATCGAGACCGTAAGATAGAAGTAATGCCGTTTTTCACGTTCCTGGACAAGTATCGATTAGTTTATGGTAACAAAATTATTGGATTGATAAAATCAATGTCTTCCTGGAGAAATTCCCACGGATAAGCATGGAGAAACTCAAGGCTGGTATATTTGACAACCCTCAAAAAAGAGAACTTACGAATGACCCAATGTTTGACGAAACCCGGAGCAAAGCTGAACTATTCGCCTGGCAGTCACTGAAGTCAGTCGTTACAAACTTCCTGGTGAATTACCGAAGGGCGGATTAGGAGCAGAAAATTAAAGAGCGACTGAAGAGTTTCCACCAATTAGGGTCATGAACTTCAGTCAAACTGCGCTTTCTGCGGTCACACTTGGTCTATTTTACAAAGAACTGTGGAGATTTAATTGAAGAGCAGGGTGATCGCTTTCACCAAGACATTCGCACTATGGAAGAGCACTACCGAGGCCAGTGGGATGTAAACTTTCTTGCTGACAACTGCTGGTACTTGAATCAAAATGCAGTGACTGCCGAGGACAGGAAAAAGTCCCCGAAAAGACCTTTCATCCGTGAATAGCTTCTTTTGCGTATTTTCCAGTTTACTATGGCACAATTTGAACTTTCTGCAAATAAATCTGTCCTGAATTTAGCAATATTTAATTCAACAAGAAAATAGAATTTTTATACTGTTCAATACATTTCAAATAAGAGCTTGCATCTTTAAAATTCGATCCAATGAGAAAATATGAGTATGATTTTTGGATTCAGCGTAAAAAAAAACTACCTTAAAATCAGCAATTATATATTCGACTTTACAAAAAACGCAGGCCAGTGTAATGAATACTCTGAGATAGAGGAGGTGCCCGTGGTGTAATGGTTATCGTCGTAGGAAATGGACACGGCAACACGAGTTCAAATCCTGAACGAGACTGATTGCATTTCACATAGCACTAATACCCTTGGGAAAGGTATGAATCCAATTATTCTCCCTCCAGCTATGGGTTAATAGTAGGGCAGACTAGGTTATTTAGCCTTGGTTCGGCAACTAGTCTAGGAGAAGGAAAACTCTGAATTCAAACCTGTTAAACTTCGCTTAAAAATTGACCTTGTGTCATAGCCTGCCCGAGTGGAGGGGTTGGGTAAATATGGAATATTCTGAGATAAATAGAAAAATAGGTAGATAGATAGATATGAATGTAATGAAACATATAAATAAATAATAACTTTCTTGAATTTAGTCAGGAGGATTTGTGGTGGTTAACGCACTGGAATACAGCCTCGAAATGAACGCGTTCAAATTCCAGTCCCACTATAATGTTTACTTTCTGTCTTATACCCTTGGAAAAGGTATGAATCCCCTCACCCCCCCCCCCAGCTATGGTTTAAATAGTTTCACTACTGATTTTCTCCAAGAAATGTTTTGGCATTAAATAGCACCGGAATATTGATATGACATGAAAAAGAGAGAAATCAGTAAATAAAACAGAAGAAAGCGAAAAGATTGACTAATACTTGCACCTTGCCAGAGAGCTGAAAAAGCTCCTGAAGGTGAAGGTGAGCGTGATACCAATAGTTGTTGGCTCACTTGGAACAGTATGCACATGCTTGGAAAAGAGACTGGTCGAAATGAAGCTCCGTGGAAAAATGGAGATCATACAGAAAACAGTATTGTTAACATCAACCAGAATACTGAGAAGAGTTGTTGAGTGTTGAAGTGCCCGTGGTGTAATGATTATCGTCGTATGTAATGAACACGACGACACGAGTTCAAATCCTGGAAGATACTGATCACATAGCACTAATACCCTTGGGAAAGGTATGAATCCAATTATTCTCCCTCCAGCTATGGGTAAATAGTAGGACAGACTAGGTTCTTCAGCCTTGGTGAGGCAACTAGTCTAGCAGAGGAAAAACTCTGAATTCAAACCTGTTAAACTCCGCTAAAAAATTGACCTTGTGTCATATCCTGCCCGAGCGAAGGGGTTGGTAAATATGGTTGAGTGTAGAGGAGACTTGCTGTTATTTAGACTCTAAGGAAAAACTACCACTTAAACTAGTTTCGAAAAATTCACAAGGAAAAAATAATGTGTTGAAATTTGTCGCGAAAATCTAGTCGAATATAGTCAGCATATTGGTTAATTAAAATATATAATCATTGAATTATTAATTGTTGTACAGACACTTCACACGGGAATTTCACATTTAAAGTCCAATTCCGTGTTCAGTTTATTGACGTCTTCAAATCAGTTTTCTTAGAATTTATATAACTGAATCAAATCTTCGTTGGTGGTCTTGTTTGTATTGGCTGGACATTTCTGAATGCAACGAAGGATTATACGATGAGGCTGTATTTTGCTGATATTCTTACAAGGTGACAAAAACAATTGCTTGTATTGTAAGGCACCGCTGGGCCCCACTCTGGGTTAGTGGCAATAATGTATTTACCACGAAGATCTACCAAACTTCAAATTCATCATTATCACCAGAGAAAGGTTTTATTAGGGGCTGCATATTTTTCAACCACATTTGCAAACACACAAGCACACACACACACACGCACACGTATGTTGGTCTTCTCTCTCCTTCATAACGATTTCATTACAATCCGTTTCATATATGTTTATGAAAATACATGTATGAAAAAATTGTTGGAAGTCCAAAGAGAGAAGCAAATATTTTAGAATTTATTTCGTTCTTACATACGGGTATGTTTTCAGCTTGTTGCTTTCGTCAGAGTACATATATGGCACAAGGCTTCGTTAATGAGGTTCTCAATGAAACTTGAACTCACTTGTTTTTGCAGTTTGAATGGTTTTCAATTGGTTATGGGTTTATATAGAAGTCACTCCTCGCTTTTTCTTAGAGTGTATTTTTCTTAGTCTGCTTTACTCCCAATTGGTCTTTGATAAGAAATATGTTTTTTTACCGTTGTGTGTGTGTGGGGGGGAAGGGTTTTGGATTTCACTTACATTTTTTTCTGTATGTGTGTAAATGTGTGTCGAGAGATTTTGTGTGTATGTGTGTGGTAGTTATTTTTACTTATAATTTGAATATATATATATATATATATATATGTGTGTGTGTGTGTGTGTGTGTGTGTGTTTTGTCCATTTGTGTGTGTATATGATTCATGTTTTATTCAACTTGGACTTAGATTTATCTATAAATGTTTTTTTTTCTTTTATTTGAAATAGTGTGTAGTCAGTTTGGTATATGGGCATTATTTTAAATTCACCAGTATATAAACATAGTAATTACACTATCATTTGGAGGTGAGTGAACTTTTATATATCAAAAGTTTTATGCTGCTCTATTGGCCTGTATAAAAAGACTTTTAATTCAAGAAAGAAAAGATGTTTTTTCTTATAAGTATTTGTTTTTTCACAATTATATATATATATATATATATATATATATATATATATATATCACTATTATAATCAAGTTGCGCTAACAGCACAGATTTTCCTGACTTTCTCTTTCTCTTTATCTGTTCCTATCATCTATCACTCCCGGCAGGTCTTCTAAACTACATCCTGTGTCCACACAGTGGAGATATAAGGAAAGTCTTACCGGTTGGTCAACACTGGTATATCCATATGTTGGAGTGTATTGAATGACGTCACTTATGAGTTTGTCCTTGCTCGTGTTACTTGGATGGTTTTTGAGATAGGACGTACGAGATGTGTCATTTTTTTTACTGTCATGGCCGACTGAAAGCAACAGTCATTAACGTGATGTGCCCGTGGTGTAATGGTTATCGTCGTAGGAAATGGACACAACGACACGAGTTCAAATCCTGGGCGAGACTAATTGCATTTCACATAGCACTAATCCCCTTGGGAAAGGTATGAATCCAATTATTCTCCCCCCAGCTATGGGTAAATAGTAGGACAGACTAGGTTCTTCAGCCTAGTAAGGCAACTAGTCTAGGAGAAGGAAAACTCTGAATACAAATCTGTTAAACTCCGCTAAAAAAATTGACCTTGTGTCATATCCTGCCCGAGCGGAGGGGTTGGTAAATATGATTAACGTGATAATCGTTTATTTCTGTCACCTTCAAAGAACTCCCGGTGTGAAGCTTAACAGTTTTTTGAAAATTTATTCCCGGAAACATTATTGCTGGTCAAATTTCTAAAGACCTTTCTATAATGTTGATGTGTGGAGCATGGTAGCAGTGGTGTCAGCAAATCTTTGCCCTTTCAGGGTATTTTGGAAATAGCAAATCATCACAATGAGTTAAGACTACTGAAAAATATGGATTGTGCATTTTAAGGATCTTGCTAACTTCTAATGCGAAGCGATCGTTTCTGCTCATCAGACAACATTCGAGTAACCATTTTCGAGGAAAATGTTCTCATTCTTAAATATTCAGTTAGAATCTTCCACACTGTTTTCGTATTCACATTTAGTTCTGCTGCTATCAGTCACACAGTTAATCTTCGATCTCAAGAAAGCGGAACAAGTAGAAACATGTCTAGAAGCTCTAGTACAAATGTTTGCCTGACTGATCAGCCTAGAGGCACGCTGCGATTGTTGCTGAAATGAAATCGTCAAACCTCATATATATATATATATATATATATATATATATATATATATATATATACTTACCCAACCACTTAAAAATGGGCAGAATGTGACACGAGATAAATTTTGAAACGGAGTAAAGTTGGTTTGAATTCAGGATTTTCCTTCTCCCTAACTGGTTACCGAACAAAGGATGAATAACTCAGTCTGACCAACTATTTATCCATTGATTGGGGCGAGGGATCAATGCCTTTCTGTATCGCATTTGTGTAAAGCGGAAGTCACAGAGTCTCGTATAGGATTTAAATTTGGGTGGCTGATAACATTTCCTACGAAT
>OY757941.1:60932104-60937104 GCA_963585895.1 Sepioteuthis lessoniana
GACACACAATTTAAACATAGCCCTTTTTACTTGAACAAACGTAATTTATAAACTTGTGATAAAAACGCCCAACAAAAGCATTTTTTTGAAGAAGGACTGTATAAGAAAGAGCCTTTTATATGCCGAGCATATAAAAGGTCGGCAAAAAAAAAAATCTATTAATCACTTAACTTTAAGTTAATAAAAACACATAGAAATCAATATTAGAAGATTTAAAATACGAATATTTAAGCATTTAGTCAATTATTCTCCATTTGTAAAAAAGAAATCTTCCATTATTAAAACCCTAGAATCGTAAAACCAGACTACCATAACTCTACAACAATAAAAGCGGAGTACGTAATTATCTTACACCAACATGTCACTGAATGATAGTTTCTAAGGGACGAGAGTATTATATAAACTACTCAAGCGGATAGTAGTAGAAACCATGGGATTCAGCATGGTGATTGTGAAGTATAGCGGACAATTCCAAAAGCGGGTTAATGGAGTATTTCACCTGATGTTGTATAGAGGAACCTCATTGGTCAACGACCAACATCAAAAAGTTCCGTCCAGAAACTTCTGCTATTCATCTATTAGGGTCACGTCCATTAAGGAGAGAAAAACATACCCATTGAGAGATTACCACGTGTCTACTTCAACCCATAGGTCTAAACCGCGTCACCTTTTACACAGATAAACAAGAGAAGCGTTAAGCAGAGATGGGAATTCTCGTCACTGTGTTCAAATTCACCTACAAAGTCCTAGCCCAAGTTTCTTAGATATAAAATCATTGTCAACATACCGTCATTTAACATTAGGACTTTAAACAAAATAAATCTGCTACCCAAACTTACAGCTTCATCGGCTGCACATAAAATAGACACCATATGCGTGAAAAAAACCTAGATATTTCAATAATGAACTAGAAGTGAAAAAAAACTATGATTTCATGACAGCATTGTCTCTGCATCTGCATTGAAAATTTCCGTTAATGCTGTCATTGGACATGTGGGAAAACTTCCCAGTCCTAGAGACTTAAAACCAGACAAAAGCATAAAAAAAATCCACCTAAGAATGATGTGCGTTTTATTTTATGGCAGCCTCTACACAACAATTGTCTCTTGTAACAGTTCTACCAAAGATATTGATGAAACGGATATCATCACTTTCGACAAAGAATTATCTTCTCTTGTCCGACTAATTTCCAAACACAACGTTCTTATCGGTGGAGACATGAATGCTTATATATGCAAAGACGCAAATAATAAATCAGCAGGCACGACTCTCGAAACTGAAATGGAGAATATCGAGCAGATTTTTCACTCTAGAACAGTATCTCATGCCTAAACACTAAATTATAAAAAAAGAAAGGGAAAACTATGGACTTATACTGACCCGTATAATCCTAAAGCACAGCTACATTATATATATATATATATATATATATATATATATATATATATAAACACGAAGAGGATAGACAACGCTTTGGACTATTTGATTTTTTCCTCTTTTTAAGCACAATCTTCCAATTATAGAATCGCGATCCCAACGATATAACTGAGTTTACACAGAAATAAAAAGGAAACAGGTGAAGCTTCATTTACTAAGAAGGATATAAGCAATTAATATACGTTAACAGTAAAAAAAAAGTTTGACACTAATCAGGAGACATCTGAAAGACATAGTCCAAATGATGAATATGGAAACTCCCGGGAGCTTACAAGAAAAAAAAAGAGCCACAGGAAGAGTTCCATGAGAGTCAATTTATTGTTAGGGAAAACTCAATAAAAGCCACCAAATAAATTCTAAAGCACAGAAAAGTAAGAAAACCCAGAGAGAACTAAATAAAACATCTCCCCCCACAAAAGAACATTATACATTTACGTCCGATAAAATCCAAAATTCAATAAAATCAGAAATCGTGTTTAGTGTGCCTGTGAGTTAATGAAGTGAGCGGAAAGCAAAGTGAGCCGAGAACACAAATAAAAGCTACCAACGAAGAAGATTTCAGAAACGAAAAGAATATTTCAAGAATCTGTCCAGGAATCCTCCTGAAATTACTGATGAACTTAGTGAATAAATGGTTTAGAGCCCATTAAACCCGAAATTAGGACAGTTTACGAAGTAATAACTGACAAGAATTAAAAGAAGAAAAGCTGTAAGCCTCGACGAAAAACCTCCTAAAGTTTGGAAGACAAGGAAATTTGACGACACACTTATTCGATTATGCATCACTGTATATAAAGAAGCCACAATAGAGAAATAGACGGAAGTAAAACAACATGTGAATCATTAAGAACTGTAAAGTTATAACTCTTATTAATATTGCTGCTTGAATTTATAAGGCCCTGTTTCCCAGTTTTCTCAGGAGTCGAGAAAATTCTTAGGAAAAATCAGATTAGCTTTCGGAGGAATTAATCCAAAATGTCTTATTTTCAGACTATGCGTCGAATCATCAAAGCGTACGTGCCAAAAATATCGAGGCAACACTATTGTTTGTATCTTTCTCGGAGGCGTTTGATTCCATAAACGGAGGTAAGATAAATGAAATACTCGTAGCAAATAATCTTCTCAAATAAACTATTACTGTTATGATTAGGTTTAACGAAAACGCAAAAGCAAAGGTTTGCTTACCAGATGGAAAGATTGATTTCTTTAATATTGCCGCTGAAGTCTTGTAATAAGGAACATTAGCATCATATACGATTATAATCTGGCTAGATAATCAACAACGGTTGTCAATATATCTAATTGAAGAAAATGGTTTCCTACTAAAAGATACAAGAAGCAAGCGATATGCTGCAGAAACAATGACAGACGCAGACTACGCAGATAATCTACTGCTTTACGCAAATACTCTTTCCCCAGTTGTATTTCTGCAACATAGCTTAGAGCAAGTAGCAGGTCGCATTGGCTCCATGAGAATGCAAATTAATAGAGTTCATCAGATTCATACGAGAAAGAGCCATCTCCAATTTAAGAGGTGAACCTTTAAAATTAGTAGACAGTAATATCTCACTAACTGAAAGTGATACCAACATTCATCGAGCGAAGACGTAGACTGCTTTTACCAGTTTATCGATCATATTGAAATATGTGGCTGTGTCGGTACAATTCTGTGAATGCACCATCTGAGAACTACACCAAAATACTACGCGCAAAGCCCCGGCTGTACGACCACTTATCTCCTATCTCATAAACCATCCAATTCAAATGAACAAGACATGCTGGGCCCTGCTAGAGAAGTAAGGGCGAACTTATAAAAGACGTTCTCTAATGGACATACAGATGTGCCATTGTTGGCGACCAACAAGAACAGTGACGACTGGATGCAAGGAATTCCGTGTTATCAGCACGACTTGGTGACACACACACACACACACACACACACATATATATATATATATATATAATATTACTTGTTATGTAATATACGCGAGTGATCAACCTTCATTTTATCGCATAGACGTATATTTGGTGGAAATTTTTTTACAATTCTTTTTACTTGAATAATACATCAATTTCAGTCATTTATATTCATACAATACCTATGTGTGTATTTGTGAGTTGATGATTGCATTTGTGTGAGAGATATGGAAAGATAAAGAGAGGGAGAGACAGAGAGACAGAGACAGAGAGAGAGGTTTAAATTCTTTACTATTTTTCATTAGCAAACCGAATGCAATACTGCAGAGGTTTTTGCTGCTCGAATTTTTGTAGATCAGTTGTCTGCAAGTCTATACAGGCCTCCGGAGATTTTTTCTAAACTGACGACGAAAAATAAATATTGCATTTGTGTTTTTTTTTATAGACAAATTATATATTCATATATTTGTTTTTTATTTCCACGTAAACTAGGTATAGTTAGTACTCTACTAGCATTGTTTTCTGCAACAATATTTCTTTTTCAAATATTTATCACAATTTCACACGCGATGAGCATGAACCTGCATGCCTCGCTTGTAAAAATATGCCCAACGGAATCAATTTTCTTTTTACAGCAGCAATGTCAGTGCTGTAATTAGGAAGATGTTATGTAAGTAGTCCATCTTTTATCGGCTTGATTGATTCAATGAATTGTTTAAGGGTTTTTTTTTTATCTTTATGATTGAGGGTTCTGCTGAGTTATCAGTTATTTCGTCAGATTTTAATTCTGAAGTCAGTGAACAGTAAATTTTTACATCAAATTGGCATTTCTAATTACAAAGTTAACGTTTTAATGGACATTTTTTTCAAATTAGAAATTGAAACGGTTGAGAAAAGTGGTCGGTATTTGAGCATCAGTTCTAAGCCAAGAACTGAAATGCGAGTGGCGCATCGTAGAAAATTGAACAGAGTTCAAATCTCGGACGAAAGTCTTTATGTTTTACTTTGCTAATGGCCATGGAAATGGCATGAATCTATTTCTCCACCACACACGGTAATGGGTAATTTGAAGGGTAGACTGGGGTCTTTAGCCTTGGTTTACCAACCAGACTCGGAGAAGGAAACTCGGGATTCATATCAGTTGAACACCGCTTCAAAATTGAAACTGTGTCACATCCTGCCAGTAACGGAGGGGATAAGTAAATAAAAACCTGAAGAACTTATAGGTAAGCTAATATTTCGTCAATTAGTTCAGGTGGCGGTAGATTCTTCCTAATCCTGTTGTTTTAGAGATATTAAATCAATAACAGATTCCAAAGTAGATAGAAGCGCTTCCGGCGTCTCTGGGTCGTTAGAAATGTTGGTTTCCAGAGGATTAAGGAGGAGACTTCATTATAGGTTTGATGATAGTGGCCAGCAGATCTTGCTCTTCTTTGGCGAGTAGCATATTATCTACCCTCGTAGATCCTCTTATGGTTGCCTCCAGCTTAAATTTTGAACTCAACATGATAAAATAGTTAAATAAGTTCCATTGAGTTATCTTTGTTTTTTAGATAAAAGTATCCACTTTTTTGCTACAATACAAAAATGATTAGATGATGGTTGTTTAAAAGAACATCAACTTCACATTGCAAAGTTGATTTGAA
>OY757941.1:60939604-61034604 GCA_963585895.1 Sepioteuthis lessoniana
TCTATTATTATGCTAATGGCTTTGTGCCAGAATACGTACACAGCGGACATTAGAATTTGAAATGGATTTTTGTTTTTCTATTGCATCCATCAAAATTTAGAACGACCGTTTCAACATTTTCCGTTTAATAACCCCGGTTCCCCAGAAATTTTTCGTTGACTGTCATTTTCTGATTCTACCCTTAAAGTGACTGAATCTAGTGCTGCTGGGGTTACCAGGTACGAATCGAATATCATTATTATTCTATTTTTCTAATATGCTTTCCCAAAGGATTTAATAAATTACCCCAATTATTCTTAAGTATTTAACATCGTCAGTCCACTTGTAACCCTATGAGCATGTTATACTGGTCTTCTAGAGTGCATCCAGTGTTCGCACATAGCTGATGAATGTAATTTTTTTTCTATACGGCCAAGACTGGTGTGTCCATGTGTAAGAGTCCATTTGCATCAAAGAAATTTTGGTTTTGGGTTGTTTTGTTGATTTTTGAATACTCATCAGAAAGACCCCTTTGTTTACTTGCGAGCAAAGAGAAGCCGTTTGAGTATATGGTTTGAATAGAGTCATGGTGAACTATCGATATCTGTTTTCCTATCATAGATAAAAACCTTGTAGATTAGAAGCTATAGTTTCTTGACTGAACTACTTTATCCTGGATGTTGATTGATGAGGTTCCTCAACTAACCATCAGGCGTCTTACTTTGCATCTACAATGCTGCATCCATAGTTTCTAACACTATACACTTCCGTGGCTTGTACAACATACTATATTTTAATAATTAATTTTCGATGAAGTTATTCCCGAATTTTTCCCCTTTATTTTTGGCTTTTTCCTTTTACTTCACTTTATATTCTTCTTCTTCTTCTTCTTCTTCTTCTTCTTCTTCTTCTTCTTCTATGCAATTTCTTGGATAGTTTTGAGGTATGTAGATATTTGAAAAAAGATAATATACAGTTTTCAACTTTTCTTAGTTAAACAATAATTTTAAAATTTGAAATATATATAAAATATTTATTTAAAAAAGTAAAGCTAGAGCTTACCAATTTGTCGAGATTTGCACCAGTCTTGTTCGTCAGTTTCTATCAGTATATATATAAATATATATTTAGCAAGTTTGGATGAATTTACAAAAATTGTCCCAAGCGCTTTCGAACCTTTCATAGGCAATCCACTAATTCCAACCTGAAACCGAAACACTTATCAGAAAACTTGAAAGGATCTTGAAATTATATAGACGAAATATGTCTTTATTATTTAATCAAACATGCTAAATTGAAATACTGCTACCCAACTATATATATATATATATTCTCACTCATAAACAAGTACATCAATTTCTTTTATAGAAGTTTTTTTTTTCTTAACTAAAATATCAGTATTTTATGATTTCCTGCGGAAACATCTACGACCAAAACGCTTACGTTAAGTGGTATTCATTATCAAAATGTACACAATAGAAATTATGTAACCAATAATAAAATAGCAACAACTGTTTGATTATAAATAAACAAAGTGATATTCTTTATGTTTAAAACGCTACATGATCTTCTGCTCTTACAACTTTTCCAGAGATTCGGTTAGTTTGTTCTTGGCACAGAGTTGTCTTAAGTTTTGCTCCAAACACTTAGCCTCCCAAAGAACCCGTTGGATTTTACCAACAATCTCTCTTCTAGACTAGCAAATTCCTTCACATCAATGATTACCACATTCTATTAATACCTCTGCTTGATCAACTGAGCACTGTGTGTGTGTGTGAGAGAGGATTACGTATTGTCCAATGTTGCTTCTTATCTCTTAATTTGAATTAATGCCATAAATTTCAATGTGCATCTCTCTCCAAGTCCGCATCATCAGACATGGAACCGCTGTCCTCATGCTGTAATGTTCGCGTTTTCTATGCATTATCACTAATGTAAAATAAAGTGGATGTAGACTTGTTTGTTTCTTTTCTTGACTTCGACGCGCATCTACTGGTGAGTGGCACTGGTTTTACATTTCCTTGTGTCCTTATTTCTTTAGAGTGCATCCATTATGTTGGTCAGCTCTTCTTCGTATATTTCTTGATTTCTATATACTGTATTATTCATAAGTAATTGAACGATGGCTTCAAATTGCATATTTAAAAAAAAACTAGAAACAAATTTTATAACACTGAAATTAGAAGTAAGCATTTGGAAAAACTTTCAGGAAGAAATTTTCATGGAATTAAATTTTTTCAAAGAAAAAGTCATTCAAAATCTTTTTTTTTTATATCTTTCTAAAATCTTACCTAGTCGACAGAATACGCTGATGATTTTTCCTTAAATAGGAGTAAGAAAAAATGGAACTCCTGAGTATAAAACTTAAATACGTTTTGCGGTGATGCTCCTGTTCTGATGGGCTCTGTGAAGGGTGGAATCACCTGGTCATTTCCATTACTCCCATGTTAACTCTAAACAGAAGTGGCAGTACTTGTTAGTATCCCATCTATGGGTGAAATAGATATCTTTGAAAAGTGTTCGTATTTGATAGGAATAAAGAAAAGGATATAACTGGATTCAAATTAATTATAAAAATAGTTTCCATTCCAGGGAAAGGAGTAGCGCCCTCCCCTACACCTTAGTGTAGAAGCTATTGAAAACGGAGCATTCGGGTCGCCCTCTACTACTGTCGCCTACTTACACCAATTGTTATCTTCAAAGATTATTATCATTAACCACTAAAAACCATATAACAACTTGAAATATGATTAACTCATTGGTTAATACATCACAGGCTGATATGCAATAAAACCAACGAACCCGCAAAACGAATTAGTAAACAACCTTTTAAAATCGTTCAAATCGAACAAATATCTTGAAATAAATATTTGAACAATGCTTTGTAATAATCCAGTTTTTGACGCAAATTTACTGTGTAGTAAGGCGTGACATATTAAATGGCAATACAGTGAATAAAATTGTGAAAAGCGTTTTAGTTCCAGATAACCCACAAATGATTAGGATTTGATCCCGAATTTAAACAATTCGACATAACACAATCGATTTCAGTACTGAATAAAGAAAGGGCAAAATTCCAAATTGGTAAATACGAATAGTAAATCCAACATCAGTTTGATATTCTTTTCTTCATGTAACGTGTTATGTCATGTCCAAGTTATAAAAAGAACGGGAGGCTAATATCTAGGGAAGACAGAGAGAGAGAGAGAGAGAGAGAGAGAGAGAGAGAGAGAGAGAGAGAGAGACATTGAAAAAAAACTGACTGAGAGTCTACGGAACGGCTAGATGACCTCTGAGGAGTCAGGCCAAAGCGCTTGTTGTAGTCACTGGTTAATGACTACGGTAATTAAAACGACAAGAAAAAAAACCCCGGGGTCTCAGATTTTCTGCGCAGGTGTGGCACTACCGGAAACGGATAGGTCCTCCCTCCGACACTAGGCGCAAGTAAGGTGACGACAAGAGTTTGAAATTTAGTTGGCTACGAGACGCGATGAGGTAAAGACGACAGTTGAAAACCAGCCAGAGACGTGATGTAAAGATCAGTTGGACCCCGGATTGAAAGGGGTGACGATTTTTTCAAGGCTGAAATACAAAAAAAAAAAACCTCCGGTTTTAAATTTACGAAGTTTTAACTAAAACGGTCACCTTTTCTTTCTTTTTTTACCTGTTGTGTTTAGATTCAATGCTTAAACTGTTACATGGTGTTTGGATTGCCTTCTAACTGATATAACTGTTTAATTGTTTAAAACACAGCAGTTTTATAGTATTTATCAAATCCCGATCTTTGCTCGGCGTTTGAAGAATTTATACTTCTTTTCAAGATCCTTGCCACATTTTGTTAATCGATTTTGGTCAAAAGACTTTTTGTCACGTGACTTGTGAATGGGAAGAAGTCATTGCTAATAATAATAATAGTAATAGTAATAATAATAATAATAATTTTATTAATGTTCACACTTTTTTCCCTCTTCTGTGCTTGTCTTATACATCTATACAAAAAAATTAAATTTTGAATAAGAGAGAAAAGCATTAAATATGACCGCGATATTACAGCAGATATTTTGAAAATATTTACCGGCCAGTAATAATTTGTTTAGCTCTCTGGCAAGTTCTAGGTAATTGCTTTTTTTTTTTTTTTTTTTTTCGTTTTCTTTGATTTTCACTCTGTGGTCTGCTGGGACGGAAAAATCAAATATACACCAAGTTCACTTCTTGGTAAATTATTATTAGATATGATGTTTTGGCCAGGATTAGGTGACCAGTCCGTATCTTGAAACCTCGAAGAATTTTGTCTGTCTCATTCTCTTGGACAGATTCTACTTTGGCATATACTATTTCGTAGAATGGTCAAATTTCAATGTTTGCCCAATTCACCGTGAAACACTTTACCTACAAAGTAGTGTCTAATCTTACATTCTTTTTGTGCGAGTTTGCTGCATTCGCTTATTATGTGACTAATTGTTTCGTCCCTTTTGCCACATAAACTACACTTGCTATTCAATTCTGTCCCATCCATTATTACTTCAACAGAGTTGGATTTTTAAACGCTGTTTTGTGCTGTTATTAGAAGAGATTCAGTTTCTCTTTTAAGGTTTCCTTTTCTGAGCCATAACCAAGTCTTCTCATATGAGATTTCGCCTCTTTGTCCCTTGAAATATCCATACATTTGTTTTTCTTCCTATTACTTTTTCGTAGATATTTTTGTTCTGTTGATATTTATATTTCCTGTGTTGTGTCTGGTTACTGAATAGTCTTTCTTCGCCGTTTTTTATGTAGTTCGAGTCCTCGTATTGATATATCCACGCTATCTTCAATGCTGACGGGTCCTCTTCTTTCTTCTTGTCTTGACACATATCCTCTGTCGATGTAATCTTTGGGATGTAAGACCTTATCCATCATCATTACTTTTACATATCATTTGGTCCATTTGTTTATGCTTTCTTGTCCGTTTTAAGAATTATCCGGGGTATCTTACAAGGGGAGACAACACAGCTTCTCATCCCTTATGAGATTCTAATTGCAGAGATTAGTTTCAATGAGTTTTCACATTCGTTTGAAATATTATCTTTTTATTTTCTTTCATCTCCGTTTATTTGATGGCGTCTGCTTCCAATATTCAAAATTACTTATAAGTCTTTTTTTCTTCAAGCGTTCTGATTCTTTCTTGATTTGGCATTTCTGATTCTTTCTTGATTTGGCATTTCTGATTCTTTCTTGAAAGTTTGTAAATTAGTAACTCCTAGTGCCTTTTCTAATTACATGACGGAGTGGATACATTACTATTAGAAAAACTAAGTGTAAAAGTGTATAATGGCTATATTTATGTGAAATCATTTAATTCTGTTGAAATTATTGACCGGCTCATTGGCCTAGTGGGTAAAGTGTTCGCCAATGGTCCGGAAGACCTGGTTTCCATCCCAGGTCGTGTCATACCAAAGGCGTTAAAAATGGTACTTGATACCTCCTTGCTTAACACTCAGCAATATAAGGTACGTATCAAAGGTAAAGAGGAGTAATCCAGGAAACGGAGTAGTACCCTCCCGTACACCTCGGTGTAGTAGCTATTGAAAAGGGAGCCTTCTAGTTACCCTCGACTAAAGGGAGACAACTTTACTTATTTATATAAGAAGAGATGAAACCTTGAAATTATGTTCCAATTATTTGAATGAAGAATAGCTAGAATTATTTTAAAAGGATTATTATTACGTAATTGAAACCATATAACAAATTGACAAGACTGAGTTGGACTTTAAACAATCGATCAAATATTAACATGCTGTAAAACCAGCCACCTGACCAACCAACCAAGCAGCCTGGACTTGTGCACTTACATCCACACGCACTATATATATAAAGTTTTTATGAATTCAGTATGTAAGGGGAGCATATATTTATAACAAGTAAAAAATAAATACTTGATGAGCATGCCTGAAGATATCGAGTTCCATTAAAAAAGTAGCTAGAAAAAAGAATTTATATCTCTGAAAAAATATTGATAAACATTGACAGGAATAGCACGTCAATTCCACAGACCAAACCTGTTATTGCATCTTTGATAATTATAGTCAATCGAAAATAGTAGATAGACAGAAAGAATGTGTAGCACCATCATACTAGGTGTGATATAACAGCCGAGATATTCAATACTTTTACTCTCGAATAAACATTATCCTAATATCGATTTATTCATTTATTCTATAGACAAACTGACAAGTTATTCTTTTCTACATACAAATAGACGTAGCACTTTAATCTATAGACAAACATATTTCATTATTTTCTATAGACAAATATTACTGTTTTATTTTACGAACAATTTGACGAAAGCATTCATTCTGCTGGAAAATAGGTTGGTTGGCTGTTTTTATGGCATATCAATCCATGTGGGTCATTTAATGCCAAATCCTGTTATCTGATTTTTATACGAATAGTTTGTGGGTAACATTTTTTAAGGAGGAAGAGGTCATTTGTTTGCAAGATTTAAATGGTTTCATGTATTGCTAATAATCTTTGTTCTCAGTTAAAGTGTTTCAAATATTGCTAACGCTAATAGTTTTATTTGCACACAGTTAAATTGTTTCAAGCATTGCTATCTAATGGTAAATATTCGATTTGATATTAATCATTTCATTGCACACAGTTTAATGGTTTTCAGTATTGTAAGTGATTCAACTGTTCTATTTGCTTCATGTATGATACTCTAACTGGTGCTACCACTTAGGGTCTCAGTGTACCGTGGGATTTAATGGCAATAAAGGAATACCCCACTTCCCAAAAGCTCCAGAACTTTAGCCTCACCATCAAACAGTTTATTGTCATATCTCGGATACTCGTTTGGGGAGTCTTACGAATCTGCAGAAATGCAATAGTCAACTGGGTTGTTCAGACAAATCGATGTTTTATTCTATTTTACAAATATATTTACTTTTATTGCATTGGCAAAGAGACTTGCTATTCTATTTTACAGACAAATAGATGTACCATTCAATTCTTTAGAGAAATAGACGTACTAATCGATTCTGCAAAAAAATAGACGTTCTATTCTATTCTATTCTGTTGACAAACAGATGTTATATTCGAAAGAAAAATAGATGTAATATTTTATACAGAAATAGACGTACAATTCTATTCTTTAAACAAAAAAGGGCGGTGTCCTCGTGGTGTAATGTTTAAAGCGATGGACTGCGGAATCGTAGTAAGCGAGTTCGTCCTCCTGCCGCGCTATTACGTTCACTTTCTGATAAATACGCTTGGGAAAGGTGTAAACCCCTTTATCCTCCCAGCTATGGATTAAATAGTACCACTACTGTTCTTCTAGGAGAATACAAAGGTTGATATGCCATTAAACAAAGAAACCAAACCTTCAAACAAAAAAATACCATTCTATTCTAGAGAGAAATAGATTCACCGCTCTTTTCTATTGAGAAATAGACGTAAGATTCTATTCTATACACCAATTGACGTACAATTCTGTTGGAAAATAGACGTACTATTCTATTGTATAGGCTGACATTCTATTCTATAGAGGAATAAATGCAATATTTAATACACAAATAGACGTACTATTTTATTCTACATATAAAAAGACGAACTATTCCATAGACAAATGCTAATGCCATTTTATTTCATAGCCCAATTGACGTGTTGTTCTGTTCTATAAGCAAATGAACGTACAATTTCATAGACAAATAATCGTTCAATTCTATTCTATAATGGCGTAATGGTTAAAGTGCTGCACTTCACACTTGAAGAAAATAAGTTCGAACTTTAACCGCGCAGTTCTGTTCACTTTACAACTAATACCATTGAAAAAGATATAAATCCCATCAGCCTCACCGACCCAGCTATAGGTTAAATAGTATCACTGCTGTTCATTCATAAGGATTAAATAACCAACGAATATGGATGTCATTAAATAAAAAACGAAACATCTTCTATAGATAAATATACGAATTCGGAACGGAGATTTACAAATTTCTAAACAAGCTACAGCAGAAGGAATAGCATTCTGGGTATCTGGTTATTAAATAAAGGGGAGATAATCGTCGATTACAATGACTCATCTGATAATCTACACTTGCACTTTCACAATAATTAATGAATAGAGAAGTAAATCTTCATAATAAATATAACTTTCCAGCATGAACTACAATTCCCAACCTTTAACTTCATGTGGTCAAATAATTATCAAGTTAGACCAGCAAATAGTTGTCAGTAGGTTGGCTTCTTATTGGGTGTCCAATACTTCTGGACTTGTGCTAAGGTAAGCTAAACTTTGTTAATGATAATTCAGTTAGCCAGTCCCTCTGTTTATCATATAAATGGGAAGAAGATAATGAGTGTAACAAGTTATACGTCTGTGTCACTGAACCCAGTTGAAAAAATAAGTAGTAAAGATAAAACGAGAAAATCGCCCATAATAAAATGATATAATCAGTGAAAAGGAAAAGATTACAAGGGAGATAATAGCAGCTGCAGGTTGTATCTGCAAGATACATTATGCATAATAGAATGTCGTGGAAACAAATTTTTGGACAAAATGTAGACATATGAAAAAGTTTATCATGTCTCATTGAACAACGGGATATTCCACATTTATTTTTTATGTATCTGGACATCCTTATATATATTTATATTTATACGTGTATGTAGATTTTTCTCCCACGTATGAGTGTTCCATTTACTTCCATATTAAAACGCGACTGTACACCACAATATAATGACATTTGATTGAGTACTTTTTTTTTTTACATTCCATCTGATGATTGTGCACGCAACAAGAAACTTAAAGTAACTGATTTCTGGAGTTCATAATTTGATATTTTCTGGTTTTAATAACTACTCTCGTCGATTAGATTCAAACATTTTTTCTTGCAAATATATATATATATATATATATATATATATATATATATATACACATACACGTATATATATATATATATATATTTCAAGAAAAAAAAACAATAATCTGTCACATTAGGATAATGAATTTATTTCCATCCTATTAAGAGCATTGAAATGAATCAAAGACTCTAAAATAATTTTTTGCCTTGTGAATTTATTTAAGTTGAGCTCTCTACCAGGAATATTAAATATTTGAAATTTGAATAATTCGTTTATCCTGGCGGAATTTTCCCCTACTCCTGATTTAGTGGATTAAAGAATATATATATATATATATATATATATATATATATATATATACAACGTGGTGCATGCGATAGGTTTCCAGACTTTTTTCGTATGGGCATTTAAAATTATCTTAGACTCTTGCAAATTTAGTATGTTATTGCTATACATCTAATGAGATGACTGACCAATCTTTATGATTTCAGCTTCAAATGAACAGCTACATCAGCAATTGGAATCATCATCATCATCATCATATCGCGCTGGTAGCACGGATATCCCTGACCCTCTCTCGCCACTCCTCCTTATCGTTCATCGTCCTAGGTAGGTCTTTAGGACAGCATCCCGTATCCTCACATAGCTGCTGAATGTATGTTCGTGCTAGTCGTCCTGCTTTTGCACGGCCATGTGTGGGGGTCCATAAGAGTACATCTCTTATGAGTTCGTCCCTGCTTCTCCAGCAGTGTCCTGCATGTCTGGTTCGTCTAACTTGAATAGTTTTCGTGATAGGGGGCAGGTGGCCGTACAGTTGGTGTCTTGTGGGATGTTGCCGCTAGGACTTGTTTAAGATAGCACGTAGCATTCTTGTGTAATTGCCGTCTAGCTTCTTCTCCAGCCGTTTTGTTAGCGTCCATGTAGTGCAGCCATGTAGCAGTATCGATGAGACCACTGCCTAGAAGAAACTGTGTTTCATTTTATCGGTTAGGTCTGATTTCCATATAATCGATAGCCTATCGATAGCTATCCATGCTTTCGTTAGTTAACCTGGTTTCGATGTCCTTTTCGGTTGATTCGACGCTGCTTCCTAGGTAAGTGAATTTGTCTACTAGTTTAAGAGGGGTTCCTTCTAGAGTGGAGATGTCCCCCGTTTGATTATAGCACTTATATTCCGTTTTGTGTGCATTAACATAGAGGCCTATGCTTGTTGCTGCTCGTTCCAAACTATGCAGTAGTGTTTCGGCTTGGTCGGGCGTATTTGCCAGTATCGCTATGTCATCGGCGTAGTCGGCGTTGGTAATTGTTGTTGCGGGGTATCTTCTGCTTCTTTTCTTCGTCAGTTCGAAGCCATTCTCTTTGATTTTGTCAATCGATGTTCTAAGTACGTAGTCTAGACAGATGATAAAGAGGTACGGAGCCAGCGTGTCCCCTTGTAGTACTCCTGCTACAATGTCGAAGTATTCTGTGTCTCCATCTGGTGATCGTACTTTTACTTTAGTGTTTCTATAGAGAATCGTTATTGCCGCTACGGTTTCTTTAGGTATGCCGTACGCTGGTAGGATTTGTTCCATCTTTCCTCTGTGAATGGAATCGAAAGCCTAGGTAAAGTCAACAAATATTAATGTAGCTTGTAGGTTTTTTGCCCGTACACCTTCAAGGATTCTACGCTTGGTTAATATTTGTGAGGTCGTGGATCTATTTCTTCGGAAGCCATTTTGGTTTTTTCTAAGTATGTTGTCGATTTTGGGTTCTATGCGGTTTCGTAGAAGGGCATTGTAGATTTGGGCTGCTATGGATGTAAGTGTTAGGCCTCGGTAGCTTTTGGCTAATCAGAGGTCCCCCTCACAGGTGGTGAATTCCAAAAATGCAATCTGTACGTGAGGACACTTTAGGAGAGTGATATGCAATAAAATTCTGTTTTAAACTTGGAAAAAATGCCACAGAAAGGTTTGGAATGCTTCAGACTGCTTTTTGACCATCTTGCATGAATCGAGCATCGGTTTTTGAGTGGCATAAGAGATTCACGGAAGGCAGGGAGTCTGTGAGAGATGAAGACAGTTGTGGGAGGAGTAAGGAAGTCAATACACCAATTGGCCAAAGGGTTACGGTTACTACGTTGAGGTTTTAAGGGAGTTCAAGAAGATATTCCGTCGGAAGAGGCCAGCACTCTTCAAATCGGGTCAGTGGTATTTCCACCAGGACAATTCTCCAGTTCACAACTCCATCCTTGTCACAGACTATTTGACCAAGGTGGGTATCATGAGAGTTCGTCTCCCTCCCTATAGTCGAGACTTGGCTCCCTGTGACATTTGTTTATTCCCTAAGCTCAGAGGCTGTCGCTATGAGACAATTGAGGAGAGGAAAGGGGCTGTAACGAAGGTCATTGACACGCTCACACAAGAGGACTTCTATGGGGTCTTCCATAAGTTGTTGGAGTGGTAGAACAAGCCCATTGCAGCCGGAGGAGATTACTTCGAAGGAGACTAGAGTGTACTATCAATAAAAGTACCCATACGAAAAAAGTCTGGAAACTTATCGTATGCACCTCGTATATATATATATATATATATACATCTTCCACAATGCATGCCAACAAAATATATCCCTTTGGCTGACTCTCACTATCCTCCCCTATTGGCCATCGTACTTGAAAAATCACGTGTCCGTACAGAGCTGATGAATACAAAGAATACAAATATAAAACAAAGATAAATGAACGCAATTTGGGATTGAAAACTATACCATGCTGATAATGAAAAATGGGAAAAGAAAAACAATAAAACTACTCAACAAGTAAAACATAAGAACATTACGAGAAACAATTACATATATATTGGATTATTACAAGCAGATACCATCAAGCAAATGGGGACGAAAGAAGAAGTAAGAAAGGAGTATCTCAGAAGAACAAGAAAAGCAATTCTGCAGCAAAAATCTAATCAAATGTAATATGTACCTGGGCAGTGTCACTCGTAAAATACTCTGGACATTTCTTAAAATGTATGAGTGATCCGGAAATATGAAACATAGAAAGAGAACATTAATGAAGATGAACAAAGACTGACAACTGAAAAATAGTAGAGACAGACAAGAAAAGAGAAAGAGAATTCGTGAACATTCACGATTGCGTGGATGCAGTTATTCAGAAACTTCGAGAAATATACAACAAAAAGGAAAGAAAGGTTGATTACAACAACTAATATCAGCATTACCAACATAAGTCGCACAAGGACAAACAGGGAAACAAAAAAACATAAAATCTAGAAACGAACAATGGGAAGATAAACAACTGTACGTATACTTACAGAATACACATTTTTTTAGCTTTAAAATAATCAACCCCAAAACATACGTAAGAACATTCTAGAAATTTCGGGTCAAAATCGCATTAACATTGAAGTTGCATTTTTATATTTTTCAACCAATCAACAAAAAAAAAATAACAAAAAAAAAAAAAAACACGAAATAAGAACATTCTAGGAAATCTGGATCAGAAATTAATTAACAGAAAATTTTTAGCCTCTAAAACAAAGAAGTAAATATACGAATCTGATTGGTCAAGAAATGTCTGCGCGCTTGAATTTTAGGACCCGCAATAAAACGTTTTGGGATCCACTTCAGTGACCCCAAAAAGTATAAATAACGAAGAATTTAATCAATCAAGACAGTCATTCATTCATTCCTTTCACTACGTGTGGTCATGAACAAACAGCAGAGAGCCACAGCATAAGACCCCAAGGGAAGAGGTATGCAACCTTCTTTTACCAATGCGACACGTTGTCGCCAAAAGTCGTAAAAAACGCACAAAAAACAAAGACCCATACTTACGGGCCATCACGTATATATACACACACACATACCCATGTATGTAAGTAAAGCCAAAATTTTTTATCTTCTTTACTTCGACCAACTATGGACTCATTCATATAATAGACTTTACAAACATGTAAGCACACACGGGCGAACAATCCTATTTTCATTCAAAGGCCGTTCGTACATAACATGAACCTCATATTTCTAATTAGTTTCATCTTGTTTATTATGATTATTAAATTGTTTGTTTCTTAATGTTCGTTGTTGTCCTATTCCATTTGTTTTACGTGCTTGTAAAAATTGTGTTGCATTTGTGGTGGAACTAAACGTGAAAGTAATACCCGTAAAATACGGACGGGAACTCACTCACACTCACTCACTACAAATTGGAGAGTAACATATCCACTAAACAATTACATATACCCACTACATACTTCAAGAAACAAAGTAATGAAATTGCTCATGAAATTATCTGGACATGACTGAGAAAGGCAAACCAGAAGAGATAAAATGAATTTGTTATATAGTAGGTTTGTCTGATGTTGCGATGTACAGCAAACAAGCAAAACTGAAGTTGCCTCTAAAATCAATTATGGAGGAATTCAAATCCGGTAAAGTCAAACTTCAAATGATGCTAAATGACTCTAAGGATAAGGTGTTAAAATCACTAAAAACCCTACGTTGAAAACGGGAAGAGAGTGGAAATTCAAAGACACTATAAGAGCTAAGGAAAACTTAGCTTTCAAGGAAGTAATTGGTCTCACTCCAACAGGGAGACAAGGTTTAGAATGAAAAAAAAAACTACTGAAAAAGATCGGTGCGTCATGGTCATTCAGGAAGTAAGAAATGAAGAGGATAACAAAGGACTCATAAAAGAAGTACAACAATCCCAACAAAGTCAATGGACAAACTGGGAGGAGGCATTGCAAAGGTCTATTACTTGGTATGACATTTGGCAAATGGCTCCACTCAAGTTGAGTTCTTTTAATACGTTCTACATATGACCTGCTCCCGTCAAAGAGTCACCATGTCAAATGAAAGAAAGAAAGCGATCGAAACCTGTCTCCTGTGTAATGAGAAACCTCAAACATTGGAACATGTCCTCAGTTCCTGTAAGACGGCTCTTGTTAACGAAAGATACACTTGAAGACACAACAGTGTATTGGACGAGCTGGTCAGAATTATACGGAACTTGATGACGCCTGTGTCAAATAAGTCAACCCAGAAATTTATTACTGTGGAGGGGGGGGAATATATATATATCGGTTCAAAGAAATCGACTTATCATCGAGCTATACCCGGTCAAAATCTTCTTGGATTAGGTGGCAATAGGGAGGTGTCTGCGGACCTCCCTGGCTGGCGTAATTATTACCCGAAAATAATATCTAGTAAGGGTCTGCGACAAGACATTGTTATATTTTTGAAGGCAAACTCAAAGGTCATCCTGGTAGAGTTAACAATATCGTTGGTGAGCCGACTAGAAGAAAGCCACGATTACAAAATAAATAAATATGAAGATCTCAAAAAGAACTGGAAAAGGAAGGGCATAGCGTTATCGTTAAAGCTGTGGAGATTGGAGCAAGAAGTTTTATTGCAAGCACCCTGTACCAATTTCTGGGGAAAATTGGAATCAATCACGTAATAAAAGTAAAAGTATAAAGCGCCTCACAGAAATAACAGAAAATTGTTGAAAGTGGATACGGACTAAAAGAAACACCCCATGGAACATTTCAAAATAAACACATCATAGTATCACCTGCTCGTGTACAGATTTGAAAATTTACATTTTGCCGTTAGACGTTAATTTGATACGATGCTCTAATGGGGCCTCATGTCAGTGAGGGGTGCCTATGTGCAAATAAAACCGTTGAGAGGGTGGCCCCGAAACGGTGCCCATTCTCTCCTGATGACCTCAAAACAAGCATGGAGTTAAACTGCAC
Organism: Sepioteuthis lessoniana; assembly: GCA_963585895.1. Lineage (NCBI taxonomy): Eukaryota > Metazoa > Mollusca > Cephalopoda > Myopsida > Loliginidae > Sepioteuthis > Sepioteuthis lessoniana. The sequence continues at coordinate 60,954,187 of OY757941.1, forward strand.
GGTGGGAATGAGAATGGCTAAAGGAGAATTTTCTATCTGCTCACTTTCTGGTGAGTTTGTTACTTGCAAAGTAAATTCCTTCTTCTAACACAAAATAATGCCATAAGAACTAAATATGACAAAGTAAAAATTGATAATAGCAAATCTAGACTATGCAATTAAATAGTTAATCTCTAGCTGAACCGATGCGGCAAATTGGCACAATAATTCGCCCATGGCCCGGGAGACCTGAGTTCAATCCCAGGTTGAGTCATACCAAAGACTCAAAAAATGGTACTTGATGCTACCTTGCTTAACACTCAGCATTATAAGGTAAGGATCAAGGGCAAAGTGAAGCAATCCAGAGAATGGACTAGCGCCCTCTCCTACACCTTGGTGTCGTAGCAATCGAAAAGGGAGCCTTCGGGTCACTTTCTAATAAGGTCGCTAACTTACTAACTTAGGTAAGACTAGTTGAGAAAGGTGAAAACTGGGAAAGAGACGAAAATTTGGTCATGCTAATTGTTTATGCATAAATCGGATTCTCTCCTAGAAAATGAGTCGCAAAAGTCTCTTGGAGTTTGAAATAAAAAAAGGATCACCAAATCTCAACAAGAAGACCAGAGTTAGTGTTAAATAACAAGACATCGAGTTCATTTTGCCGTTCCAGCTGAGCAGTGAGAGAAAATAACAGAAAACAAAATATTAGATTGATACTAAGACATTGCAAGAAAGCTAAAAAGAATTGTGAAACATGAAGTTGATAGTGATACCAATTGCAATTGATTCTCTTTGAAAGGTCCTTAAAGGTCCCGAAAGGATAGTGGGGCAACAGGAGAACAGAGAAAAAGTGAAACTATCCAGGACGCAGCACTGTTAAAATCAGCTAGAATAAGTAGAAGTGTATAAAAGACCCGAGAAGACTTGCTGTCTCTCTGACTTATTTGAAAAACAACCAGTTAAAACACACGTGGAAAAGATGCAAATAGAAAATATCATTAATGTTCTTAATTGTCCATGACAACCATTTCATAATTAACAAATATTTTAATGGGTGTCCATTTGAATAATTGTGATGAATATAAAAACTAGCTATCACCTATCAGCTATCAAATATGGGAACATTAATTAAAATTAATAATAAAAAGGTAAATGAAGATGATATACATAGAGAAACACACATGTACATTAATCCATACTTACATCCATCCATAATATATACAAACGCACACACACACACACACACACACACACACACACACATATATATATATATATATATATATATATACATTTATAAAGACTGATTGCATTTCACATAACACTAATACCCTTGGGAAAGGAATGAATCCAATTATTATCCCTCCAGCCTTGGTGAGACAACTAGTCCAGGAGAAGGAAAACTCTGAATTCAAACCTGTTAAACTCCGCTTAAAAATGACCTTGCGTTATATCCTGCCCGAGCAGAGGGGTTGGTATATATATATATATATATATATATATATATATATATATATATATATATATATATATATAATATAGTTGTATGGTTTGCTAAATTGATAAATAAAGACTGCTCAATATCAGTGAGTATATAGAGATGCAAATTTGAACAGCATAGAAACAGAGCCAACGGTGCTTGCTGACTGTAAGTTTCCCATCAATGTGATTATCATACAATGAAGTTCTCACGTGGCGCGCATCCTTTTATATAGTCTTGGGTTGGAGATGATTGAAGGACACTCAGGGAAATGACGGTTAGTTTACACGTTTTTACATTGTTTTGTTTATCAGTTTCTTTTTATTTAAATGGCAATATCATATTAATTTTATGACTTGTTAATTTATTTATTATTTTCTTTGTATTCACTCCAATCATTTTTCACTAATCAAGTTATTCTCTCCATCCTTAACTCGAGGTCGTTCAATGGACTCTGCATGACAAACCTTCCGTATATATTGTGTGATTGAGAGCAATCGATTTCAAGTTCTTCCAGACATTTTTTCAAACCTTTGGGAAGCTTTTCTAGTGCACCAATGACAAATGACATCACAGTCACTCATATTTTACAGCTTTTTTGTCTCTCTGGCAAGATCCCAGTATTTGGTTATTCTTTTGCTTTCGTTTATTTTTACTCTGTGGTTCACCGAAACGGCATAATTTTCATTATTATAATCATATTTATTACTTTATTTATTCTCTTTCAGTTTGATTATTCGATGGACTCGTTAGATTTCTTTTAGCTTTCTAGGCTTATATATATATATATATATATATATATATATATATATATATATATATATATATATATATACAAGTTATTCGTTTTTCTTCATACATAAAAAGTACTTCACAGGATATATATATATATATATATATATATATATATATATATATATGTGTGTGTGTGTGTGTGTGTGTGTGTGTGTGTGTGTGTGTGTGTTTGAAAGAGAGAGAGAGAAAGCATATATTATGTGCTTACAAGTTTGACTTGCTGATCATGAAGACATCGGGGCAAGTGAGTTATCTCTTTTAATATTTGCTATTCCCTCTTGTTGCAAGTTTTGTATTTGCAATTGGAATTTTGCAGAAAAACAGTTTTGATAAAAGACCAACTATTTTGATTTGAAATTCCCGCAGGAAACCGGCTCATCCGATAACCAAATATTATGAAAAAGAATTAGAGATTTTCGATAGATATTTAACCAAACAGTATGTGAGTCTTAATCTCAATGGAGAAATTTTTAAATTCATAATTTATGCTGCTATCTTAACGGTCGAAAAATATAAAAACGACCTGAATTTTCTGATCAAAACAAGGAACACATTCGGAGTAAAAAAAAAAAAAAAAAATAGGCGGGAAGAAATTATTAAACAATAACTTTGGCTTAAAATGTTTGAATAATTTTGAATTATTTTCAAAATTGTAAAAGAAAACTTATTGTAACGCGTTATTTGATAAACTTGTCATGATGATATTGAAGTTCTTGTACAACAGATAGAAACATAAATATTTCTGGTCAACGTCTACTTGAAGGCTTCTTTTACTGCTGGTGAGATATAAAAGCGTTTATTGTTGAAAATGGTGAAGTGATTAAAGAAAGGTTAATCATGTGTTCAAAAAAAATAGTAATAATAAAAATGTCTCGCAGATTCCTGTGGATAAAGCACAATTTCGTCTCTGATTTTATTTAATTTCCGGACTGAGAGACAGATTTTCATTATTTAACTTTTCAACTACTCTTGTTTGGTGATTATAATGGCAGTAAATGTCTGAAAACGCACATACACACAAGAAAGAAAAAACACGTGTACGAAAACAAACACATACACACACACACACACACACACACACACACACACACACACACACACACACACACACACACAGATCTGATCGCTCAGATAGAATAAAACAGGAATTCTCCCAAGCTGTAAATGCACCAGTACTATTGTATGGCTGCACAACTTTGAGTTTAAGGGAAAGCCCAGATGAATATCAACCACACAAGGTGGCTGCGAGTTCTTTAAAACATATCAAGGAAACCGCATCTTCCAAAACATTAGATGTACGGCCGTTTACCTCCTATCTCACAAACCATGCCAGTAAGACGAGCAAGATATGTTTGGGACGTAAGCTGGAACTCATAAATGATATTTTCCTATCGACTTCTCCACATGAACACGCCAGTGTTGGTCGATCAGCAAACATTTACATTCATCAGCTCTGTGTGGACAATGTATTCCGTCGTGAGGTCTTGCCAAGAACGATCGGCAATATATATATCAAACATACCAGGATTTTATTATTTCTAGTAGAACATACTGCAAGAAAACTGATATTAATAGGGTTTAATTATGACCGAACACTAAAGCATAAAATCTCTAACCAAATAAATGAGGGGGTGTCCTCCTGGTGTAATGGTTAAAGCGACGGACCGCGGAATCGTAGTACGCGAGTTCGTACTCCAGTCGCGCTATTACGTTCACTTTCGGGCAAATACCCTTGGGAAAGGTATGAACCCCCTTATCCTTCCAGCTATGGGTTAAATAGTACCACTACTGTTCTTCTTGGAGAATGGCTTTGGCATTAAATAATCTGAAAAGAGTTGATATACCATTAAACAAAGAAACCAAACCAAATAAATGAAGATGACGAATCAACTAGGAAGACTAATCTGATGTGATATATTTTCTTGCATTGGCAGCAGGGAGAAGAATATACCTCTGTGGATTAAAGAGTTCAGTTCGGAGATCTTATTAGGTTAAAAACTGCGACTAAACTGGTGAAGGCCAGAAGATAGAACAATTGAAGTGTTGCGACTATTATGAGTACCAAGATTTAGGCCTCAATTCCATTAGATCAATGAATGATCTCCTCTTTCTCTATTGTTGTGTAGATATTTTTGTTCAAACTAGTGAATTATTGAACCAAAACATTTTAAACAGTGAAGAAAAAATGATTTGCCTATAAAAAATAAAAATGTTGAATTGAAAAAAAAGAAAATTATTTCTGAGATTCCTGACATTAAATTTATTTTATTCGAGAAAACTGTAAAAATAATTCAAAATATATTTGTCCAACATTTTTATAAAAAATAATGCTCATTTTCTATGAGTCAACCCACCTTATAAAAAAGCCTAAACTATTTATCAAACACTCACTATCCCTCTTATCAACATGGTTTGGAATACGCTGACCATATACCCTGCAGTGGGGCCCTAGGTATGATATTAAACTAAATTGGATGGTGAGGCTACAATTCTGGAGATTTTCATTGCGATTACTCTCAGGTTTACTCCGACCCAATTTATGAGTCAATAGCTCTGTTTGAAAATTATGACTACGTTGTAGGAATACGTGAAACTTTATTATTTGTATTAAAAGTACTTACTTGATACTAGAATTGTTTATTAAGGATTATTATTAGTGACTTGAAAACATGCTACTGTGTGCAAAAATGACAATTATTGAATAAAAATAATAACTTGAAACTATTATTTATGAAACTATTATTTATAACTTGAAACTATTATTTATATAACCCTGTGCAAATTATTTGTATTAGATAGGAATACTTCAAATCATATAACTGTGCACAAAATTTTTGTTAAAAACAACAACACAAAAACAGTAAATATAAATGTCAAATAATTGCAATTCCTTAACCTCAAGGCAAAAAATAATCAATTAAAAATTCACTATAAACAGCTTGCAGAAATCAAACTTATGTTTGCTAAAATATAGAATTGAAAGATAAAATGGCAAAAATCTCCTGAAATAGTCACACTAGTTCTGTAATATTAGTTTATTTGACATAGTTAATTAGTTAGTTTAAAAAAAAATCAGTGACTGAAATTATTAGTAAATTGTATGATAATTATTTTACTTTTCACTAGTTTTTCATACAAGCATTAGTTGATGGTTTTTCACTGGAGTCTGAGTAATGGCAAGTCTCTTCAGGCCAACAGGACTCTTCTCAGTATTCTGGCAGATCTCAACAATTCAGTAGTTTGGACAGTCTCGATTTGTCCCCCGATCTCCAATTGTTCCATTTGGGGACTATTCCGAGCGCGTGTAATGTCTCTTTAGGCAACTTCATTCGTTCTCAAAAAACGCACACTGAAATTTTGTCATACAATTTTATTTAAAATTATGTAATTTAATCTGAAATTTTTACACTATTGCTATTTTTGATCAGATGAGGTAATTTTTTCCTAAAATATATTCTATTAGCGCGCGCGCGCACACACACACACACACACACACATATATATATATATATATATATATATACTACCAGTCAAAATTATTTGGCAAACCTCAAACAATTTTAATTCTTGTCCTAAAAGTGTTAATTTTATTTTTAAAAAAGTTGAGCACCATACTGATTTTGTTTATTGTACTAAATACCAGTCTTCCTCGGTAATTTTGACCTTAGTATAACCAGATATCTTTTGAAAAATTGATTTGAAAGGGCTTCTCCTCTTAAGTGCGAGAAAGAAAAATTCCTGGAACTACAGCAGATTGTACAGTTAGAAAACATCAGGAAACGAAACAAAACAGGATCAAAAGTAATGCTGATGGACGAAAAGTAACAACAAGAGCAGTGACTATTTCTTCAGAGTCACTGACTTGTGTGACAGTAGGCTGACTGCTTCACTAAACAACTGAACTAGTGTCAACGTCCACTGTGAGGAGAAGACTCTGTGAAACTGGCCTATATGGTAGAATTACTGTAAAAAAACAACTGTTGAGGAAGTAAAACTATGCCAAAAGGCTCCTGTGGGCCAAGGTACAAAAGCACTGCACAATAACACAGTGGAATAAAGTCGTTTGGATTGTCAAATCAAAGTTCAAAATCTTCGGGTCAAAACGGAAGGTCCATGTGTGCAGAAGAGTTGGTGAAAGAGATGCAACACCCGGTATCACACCAACCGTAAATTATGGGGAAGACTTTGTTATGGTGTGAGGGGACTTTGCCATTTGCAAAGTCGGAGATTTACACCAGGTGAAGAGCTAATCGAATCAGACCGACTATCCCAACATTCTACAGCATCATGCAATCCCATCTAGAATAATAGTAAATCCTACCACAGTTACAGTACATCCTTTAACTGATTAAAGAGGATCAGTACATCCTTTAATTAATCTCTTGGTTGGCACAATCAGCTGATTCAAATATCATTAAACTGGTTTGGGATGAACTTGACCGAAAAGCCAAAGCTAAACAACCTACAAGTGCACTAACTTCTCGCAACTCTTTTAGGAAAGTTGGGAAGAACTATCTTCAGTCAATCTCCAGTCTTTGAGAATGTCAAGAATTTGTGTAGCAATGAGGACGGCCAAAGGGATTCATGTTGATGAATCAGAAGTTTAAGTAGTTTTATTTATTTATCTATATATTTTTGTTGAATCTGGATTTAATTTGGCTCAGAAAGGCAAGTATTGTTTATAATAAATAAAACCATTGTGGTGCTTGACTAGTTTCATTAGAAATAATACTTTTAGGATGAGAAATGAAAATTTTTAAGGTTGGCCAGATACTTTTGACTGGTAGTGTATATATATATATATATATATACAGAGAAAGATAGATAGATAGATAGATTTGGTTTGTAGACATACATTTTGAAATGTGTCTTAACAGTAAATTTCCTCTTTGATGAGAAATATGGAAAAATGACTATTATAATTAGAAAATACATTAATTATTTTGAAAGTTTCAATTCGATCACCTCTCAATCTTTTTTCTGATTAAGTGGTAATTTCTAATTTCTCTAATATCTTTCTGTAACAGTAAACTTTTACTCTTTGATATTTTTCTCTTTCTCAGTTTTGTATTAATGATAAATGAAAACATGTGACCAAATAATAAAGAACTGACACAGATTAATAGATATGTGTGATGAGTCATTTAGTAAATTTGAAAAACAGTCAGAATCACAATCATAAACACCTGCCTGTTAACCATTTGCTGCAGACGGTATCATGGTATCTAAAGACTTTCTGTCACTGGATTTCGAAAAAGGTAAAATATATCAGCTGTTGTGCAATAAATATAATAAGGATACCCAGTGGCGCTATCATGCAAACACTTAAATAACTATGCATCTTTTATTATCATTTCTACCGTTTACATTTACATTTAGTGCTTTCTTAGTGATTTTACTTAATTTTTTTCTAATCTCAGTGTCAAACAATTCATTCTTCTAAAATTAAGTCCCCGTGGGAAATATGTATGACATTTTGGCTGGCTTTAAGGTCAGTGATTCGCGAAAGGATAAACGAGGTGCTACTTCTTGTTTAGTAGTCTGATATTAAAAAAAGAAAAAAATATCTGACATTATACTGGATATTCCGAGTGGCAATTTCTAAATTATCCGATGAGATAATAGAAAAGTTGACATAGGTGATAGTTAAAGTGTATCTGGTGGTTGGAGGTTCAATCCCTGAATTCCGGTTTTTGTTTTATTTGATAGGAGTCTCCCATAGAAAATTTTCTCAAGGCACGATAGCTTTATAAGTCCTAGATTTGAAAAGAGAAAAAAATGGACAAAAAAATTGATCAGACATCAGTTACCTCATTACAAATTTTTTAAGGAGCCAATTTCTGTGGCATAGTGGCTAACGAGCTTGACTGTGTCATCGTAATTAGCGAGTTCGAACTCCAGCCGAATTATTACGCTAACTTTCAGACGTTATCCTGGGGAAAAGTACCAACACCTTTATGAGTTGAATAGTATAATTACTCTCTTCCTACAATTATGGCTTTGGCATTAAATAAACCGCAAAGTTTGATATGTCAATAAACAAAGAAACCAAACCAAACTTTGTGTCATAAAATTGACATGTTAGATTTATTTATGCCATGTAATGAAGCATTCAAATTAAGTCCTGAAAAAATACAGCGTTTAAATAAGTATGATTGAGAGCTATTGAACCCAAGGTGAATCTGAGAACACGGCTCTAATTAGATGATTTCAGTCTGGTGACTGAAACGTTCCTCGATGGTATGAATGAATTTTTCAATTACTGAGAAATAATCAAATCAGGAGACTTCATTTCCGGTCTTATCATTACTTCTTGTTTACTTCCTGGGTGATGGGAAAAGTCAGCCGAAGAAAAAATTGATATGCCCACAAGAAAATGTAGTCCCGTTGTTAAAAAAACATCACGGCAAGGAAAAAAATCAGAGCAACGAACAAAAAGAAAGATGGCGGCCTTCCAGAATAAAAGAGTGAAGTGAAAAGATGGGAGCTGACTGATCTTAGGAAAAGGGCTCTGAAGTTTATAGAATGCAATAAACTGAAGCCTAACTGGTACAGATCTAAAGGAATTGATAATCGTGTCATGAGGATGTTCAAGGTTCAATGTTTTATGCCAAAAATCCGGCTCTCTCTGTTCAATCGAAGACGTAATTATATTTGATGTCAAATATTGGTTATAGTTCTACAAAAAGACTTAATATGCTTCCAGTTGGCTGAAGAAATTCCTTGTATACAATGTCTGTGAATAGGAGAGTTTTATAATGAAAAACAGAGTTTCTCCTGTTGTTATCTACTTGTTTTCCTCTCCAAAATTCTTCAGTTGGAAGTATTGTCCAATCTCGATCTCTCTTAAATCCATTCAAAAAAGAAAATAATCTAACCAAATAATTTTAAACAGAAAAGGAGAAATGAACTGCTGTTTGTGTAAAAAAAATACCGAATTAAGAAAAACATTTTTCGAGATCCTCGACATTATTTTATTCGAGAAAAAAAAGAACAAATAATTTGAAACATATTTGCCCATCGTTTTCTACGCATATAAAACTATTCCTCTTATGCTAGTTTTTGATTCTTACATTGTTCATTACGTCTCCAGCAAAAAGAGGAAAGATATTGTGGTAGACACTCAACAATTAAATATTAAAGATACGAATCCACGTAGAAGACTCAAGAAGTCTCAAGAAGACAAGTGAATGTTTGCAGTTGATTTGTAATAAAATAGAATAAAAATATCTGAAATAGATAAATAGTTATATCTTTGTAATCGGAAGTAACAAGTAACTAATTAAACATATTTCTGAAGCAGCGAATGTGAACAATCTACACCCGTGCAGTCAATAAAGTGTTCAATTTGAACCTTCACAAGGTGACATCAATTTAGTTATCTGAGGAAGCTCGAATAGTTGTATTTACCCAGCCCCTCCACCACGAGCAGGAAGAGACTCATTATCAACGTTTAAGTACAACTGGTTTGAATTCAAATTACATATTAGAACCGCAAGATTAGGTTGGTGATTTTTTTCTAGTAGCGTAGTCACACATTTTGAATGGGTGACTGATGACAGAATAATTGTGCCACTTTTTTTTCTCATATTCACAGTACTCCTCAGGTTTTAAATTTTGAGATTTCCTTCTTGTAGACTGGTTGCCAACGCTAAAGAGCCCAACTTTCCCAACTATTCACTTATAGCAGAATGGCAAATAGTTGGTTCATATCTTTCAAAGTGATATAGATGAAATTCATACAGCCTCGTTCAGGATTTGAACTCGAGTCACCAACAACATTTCCAAGAGTGCCTCCTCAAGGTGGAATAATACAAAGACCGAAATATTGTGATTATATTAACCATCGAGATGAGAAGATAAATACACTAGAGTGAAAGGTTTACATTTTATACCGGACATAGAGACTGGCCCTCTGCATTTCATATTATTTGATAAGCATACTTCTCTGTCCGTCTCTCTCTCTCTCTCTCTTTCTGTCCCTGTCTCTCCCTATCTTTGTCTTCGTCACCATATATATATATATATATATATATATATATATCAGGGTCTATTCTCAGCATTGCCACTACGTATATCTAATATAAATTAAATGCTATTGAAAGGGAAAATAAATTTTCTTTTTAGGTAGAAATAGAAAAAGTTATATTCTTTAAAACAAAAGACTTCATGCTAATCTAAGAAAATAATCATGTGAAATGAAAATTATTTGCCTTCGAATTTGAAAAAGTATTTTATTTTCCGCTGTACAATTACATTTTAGAAGCAGACATTTTTTTTAATTAGCTAAATATATGAAAACTTTTTAGTTTCATTTGTGTCACCATATAGGATTTAAAGTTAGTTCTTAAGCTTTTAATGAACCGTTTTAAATATACAACAAAATGAATTTTCAGATTTATTACAACTGTTTGTTGGGTAACATTTATTGTCGTTGATTTTAATTGCATCTCAACCCGTCATGGGTTATTCTATGCATAAAGGTTAGGGAATGGCATACATTGTACTTTAATATTTACATTTTTATGTGGTTGCTTCTTAAGAGTTTTCTGCACACAGCTATAAGATAACAAGTATTCTGATTTACTACAAATAATTTACAAGCAGATCTATTCTATTTTGGACTCTGCATCAGAGTGAACCTGGGAGTAATGACAATGAAGAAATACTCCTCAATGCTCACATCTCCAGAACAGGAGCCTCACACGAGATTCAGTTTAGTGTCATAACCAGGACAGCCCTTTAGAGAGGCCTTATCCCTCTGCAGAGCACATAATTGCCGTAACCCTCGACCCACTGACTGGGTGTCGGATCTTCAGTGTTGATGGTAGATAGATACAAAGTCTATGACTAATTTCAAAATCTCACTGTGTACCTCTAACCTAATTTAGTTTAATGGCAGTCAGACTATTGCTAGCAAATTTGATTCTCACAAGCTGCCCCATACTTTTGATTTTATGTCTCAACGGCGCCAAACATAGTAAATAACTATTCTGTTGATGATTTCAACATTTTTGAAGGATCTCCTAAACTCTGTCCCAAGATCATATATCATATGTCTCTGGGTGAGGTCTTACCTCATTCGAGCATTGATGGTGTTCACAGATAAGATAAACGTAATCATTTGTTAATAGAAGTGAGTGTCAAATGTTGCAGGTCTTCCCTTGATGGTCGACAAGATGGTCAGATCGAGTTCCAGAGATATCAGGCTTCTTTGCTATTCCCTTGCTAAAATGGATCCTGGTTAGTCGGCACACACAAATGAAAATATACCAGTGATGACAAAATGTTTTCTCTGTTTATATTAAGAGCATACAGGAAAAAGATGTATCAGATAGAAAATTTGAAAGAAAGTGTTTCAGCAAGAAGACAATAAATTGATAATCAAAACAAAAAAAAAGAAGAGATTTAAAGGTAGATCTGAGAAGTTTCGAATATACTGACTGTATTATCATCAGAGGGGTTATCATCATCATCTCGTGCCGCTAGCACGGATATCCCTGACCCTCTCTCGCCACTTCTCCCTATTGTTCATCGCCTCTGGCCGGTCTCCAGGGCTACATCACTTATCCTCACATAGCTGCTGTATGTATGTTCGAGCTGGTCGTCCTGCTTTTTCTCGGCCATTTGTGGGGGTCCATAGGAGTACATCACTTATGAGCTCGTCCCTGCTTCTCCAACAGTATCCTGCAGGTTTGGTTCGTCTAACTTGGATAGTTTTCGTGATGGGAGGCAGGTGGCCGTATAGTTGATGCCTTGTGGGATGTTGCTGCCAGGACTTGTTCAAATTTGCTCGCAGCATTCTTGTGTAATTGCCGTCTAGCTTCTTCTCCAGCCGTTTAGTTAGCGTCCAAGTAGTGCATCCATACAGCAGTATCGACTCAACCACTGCCTGGAAGAAACCGCGTTTCATTTTATCGGTCAGGTCTGATTTCCATATAATCGAGAGCCTATCGATAGCTGTCCATGCGTTCGTTATCCGTGTGTCGATGTCTTTTTCGGTTGATGAGAAACTGCTTCCTAGGTAGGTGAATTTGTCTACCAGTCTCAGAGAGGTTCCGTCTCGTGTGTAAATGTCACCTGTTTGATTATAGCCCATATATTTAGTTTTGTGTGCATTGACATGGAGGTCAATGCCTGCGGCGGCTCGTTCCAAACTATGCAGTAGTGTTTCGGCTTGGTTGGCTGTATTTGCCAGTATCGCTATGTCATCGGCATAGCCGGCGTCGGTAATTGTTTTTGCGGGGTACCTTCTGCTTCTTTTCTTTGTCAGCTCGAAGCCGTTTTCTCTGATTTTATCAATCGATGTTCAAAGCACGTAGTCTAGACAGATGATAAAGAGGTATGGGGCTAGCATGTTCCCTTGTAGTACTCCTGCTACAATGTCGAAGTATTCTGTGTCTCCATTCGGTGAACGTACTTTCACTTTGGTGTTTCTATAGAGAATCGTTATTGCTGATACGGTTTCTTTTAGTATGCCGTATGCTAATAGGATTTGTTCCATCTTACCTCTGTGAATGGAATCGAAGGCCTTGGTAAAGTCGAAAAATAGTAATGTTGCCTGTAGGTTTTTTGCCCGTACGCCTTCAAGGACTCTACGGATGGTCAATATTTGTGAGGTCGTGGATCTATTTCTTCGGAAGCCATTTTGGTTTTTCCTAAGAATGTTGTCGATTTTGGGTTCTATGCGGTTTCGTAGTAGGGCATTGTAAATTTTGGCTGCTATGGATGTAAGTGTTATACCTCGGTAGTTCTTGGCTAATCCGAGGTCACCCATTTTAGGGAAGGGGAGGATGCATCCCTTCTTCCATATGTCAATCAGATTTTGATTATAGACTGCGTTACAGTGTCGGAGTAGTATGTCGTCGAATTGTCTGGTCTTCCATACTTCTGGAGGAATATCGTCCAGCCCAGCAACTTTCCTATCTTTAATTTTTCTAAGAACTGTGTCGAGTTCTTCTTGTGTGAACGGTCCTAGTTTAATGTTCAATTGCTCACTAAAAATTCTGGTGATTGGTTCACGCGTAACTTTCGGTGGGTTTCCTCGTAGATTTTCGAAATCTTATTCTTTCTTGTTGGTTTGCAGCTTTCAATTTTGCTTTGGCTGTGCTCTTCCTTCTACTCACTTCGTTTATTGTTTGCCTATCTTCCACTGAGTCTCTAATCTTATTTATCTGATTTTGTATGTATTCTGTCTGTTCTTTTAGAAATATGCCTGCTAATTGATATTGTGACTTTTTTAGTTTTAGGGCATTTGGGTTTGTTGGGTTTTTCCTATAGCTTTTGGCGGCAGTTTTCACGTGTGCATGTTTTTCTCTAACCGCTTACGTTTCCCATGGGACTCTATATTTAGTTCTAGGTTTTGTTGGAATACCCATCGCTGCTGCCTCGAGATGTCCGTTGACGAAATTCTCATATTCGTCATTTGGGGTACCCTTTTCCGTCTTCTCTTGTAGTGTCTCGAATCTGTTTCTCAATTCTAATACATATTTATCTCTAATATCTCTGTTGTTAAGAAGGGCCCAGTCATAGTGTTTGGTGGTCGCTGTTCGTGTGGCGTTTTTTTTTTTTCGTAGGCTTAGTCGTATTTTTGCCGTGACTATTCGTTGATCGGAGGACACACCCTCGAAAGAGGAGTATGCCTTGCAATTCATTGCGCTATTTTTCCATTTCTTCTCCTAAAATATAGTGTTCAAGATATCTGATAGTGAGACTCATGTTCATGAGTTCTGGACATTGGCATTACTCCAAGGCCCAGTCTAACCTGGAGTGGTAGTACCTAATAGGGTTCAATCTGTTGACAAAATATTCGTATTCGATTGGAGTGAGAGGAAAAAAGCTCTTAAAAACGACTATATAGAAGGTGTAAATATGAAGGGAAAATATACACGAGACACTAACTTGTTGGCATAAAAAAATCCTTGATGTGTTGGCATGCCTTTAATCAAAGAAGCTCTCGAGAACATATGAAGAGGAACGGTGAAATCAACCAGGATGAAAGAAATCTGCAAAATAAAAAAAATGCTATTTTGAACCAATATATATATATATATACCCAACAATTTTATTTAGAAAATTTGTCTTTTCTTCAAAACTAAATGTAGCAGTACGTTGTTATTCATAGTTAAAGATTATGCATTTAAAACGGTTATTATTAGGCATTTTTGAATATGCATTAAAGCAAAAAGTCTGAATCCGAAGCAATCCAACTATATGAACATTCCTTTGTATTTTGATTGTTGGTGAAATATAGCAACTGACATAAATTTTGACCACAATTTTAATTTTTTCAAACCCACACACAGGTGCATGTGTGTATACACACACAAACACAAAACAGCCCAGTCAGCCGGGCCTTTAGAATACGCAGACTACATCGGCAGAGGTGTAAGACCCCCCTCCCACAACGCGTGTCCTAGATTTGACACAGAACGATCTAATATTGATACTTCAGAATTAAAGCTTTAGGGTCTGTGGAGAACGCAACCATTGCCATTACACCCAGTTCCACTTTTACCCAGAGTGGTAGTAACTGTTAGGATCACATCTATGGGGGTCAAATAGAACTTTTTAACTATTTAACTGTGTGCAAACAAATGACTGGTGTTAATTTGAATTGTTAGTTTTACATAGCAATACTTGAAAACATTTAACTGTGTGCAAACAGATTAGCTCTAGCTAGTTAAAATATAACAAACAAATCTTATATATGATATATGTATAAAAATAATTTGACATTCACTAACCTACGTGGGTTAATATTCAGTGAAAACCAACTAACCAACCAACACACACACACAAACAACTAGGGCAGCTGTTCATGGTATAACATTTAATGTCGTTGAAATGGTCCGGGCGAGCCGAGTTCGAATCATAAACCCGGCCATGTGCATTCATGTAGATCTTATACCCTTGGGAAAGATTTGAATCAAACTATTCGACACTTTGGTGTAGGTAAATAGTAGGGCAGCCTGTGTTTTTTTTTTATCTTGATATTGTAATTTATCTAGAAGAAAAAAATGAATTAATACAAGTTGAGCTCTGCTTAAAAGCTGACCTTGTGTCACATCCTGGTTGTGGTGGATGGGTTGGGTAAATACATCATACACATGGATAGAAAACCAATATTATATCTAGAGTTAGATAGAAGAAATAACGCAATCAACAATATTTTACTATTCAAAGTAGAGCCCACTACTCTTCTATATTTAGAATTGAATATACACATATTAATTAATCTAGTTGACTTTTTAAATCAAAATCAATGGTTTGTTTTCCAAATGAAGATCGATTTATTGATTTATCTAAAAAGAGTTATTTATAGATTTTGAACTTATGGTTATGTCACACGGTCAAGCTTTCGTTGGTTTGGTGTCTTTGCTTAATGGCATATCAAACTTCTTGGGTTATTTAATGTCAAAGTCATCATTGCAGAAAAACAGCAATGATACTATTTAACCAATAGTTTGGAGGATAAAGTCGTTCATAGCTTTTCCAAGACTTTAAGCCAGAAAGTGAATCTCACAGCGTGACTGGAGTTTCAGTTCATTTACTTCGCTGCCACAGTCAATCACTTTGTGTTTGTTAGAAATACTTGATATCGCGTAATTGTGTGTAAATTATTTAATTGTTTATTAGGAATTAATATTCTGAGTTACTTTAGATGAGCAAACTTTCACAAGTGAGTTTGATTCTCATTGGGTGTCCCATTCATACGGCCTTGTTCCACATCTAATCAAGAAGCTTAATAAATTATTACTTTAAATGATAGAAATTTGAGCGAAGTATTGTATTAGTTAGAAATACTATAATATACTAGCTTAACTGGCTACGATGAACTTAAGAGATTCAATGCAGTCGCAAGATAACATGAACAAACTGAAGAAAATAAACGAGGATGGCAAAGAATATAATTTGTTTTTCAATGGATAGAATGACAGATATTTCCGTTCGCAGATAAGATCAACAAATTTTCGAAAAAAAAGGAAATATGTAAGTTCCGATGACCAGCCATAAACAGAAAAATACGTGAAGCGAAGATGTTGTTCATACTTCCGCATTGGACTTGAAAAGACAATACAAGGTCTGTAATTTTGGACTGAATGCAGAGATCCAGAGGTCGCTCACGCGAAGAGGAGAGGTATGCTGGTCTCTCAAGCGAAGGGAGAGAGCGGCTTGTCACTCCTGTCAGCTCCTCGTGTGTTCTCCGGCTGCCGCTCTACTTCACAAAAAGGATCCTCGCCAAAGAAGAAAGACATGTGCGAACTCTCTCTTTCTCTCTGACTGTATTCCTACAACACACAATATTCACCGTCGAAGAATAAAAATATTAATTATGTTTTTATATAACTACGAGTTTTTCGTTGTTTGTCAAGCAATACAATATGCGAAAACATTTGATATAATCTAACTGTAAATTATTTGTATTAAATGTTACTGGATGCAGTAAGTGTTTACTGTGGATTATTTCTTATTACTGGAAGCCATAAAACTGTGTCCAAATTATTTATATAAGACAATGATACTTGATATTGAATAACTGATCGCAAAAAGTAAGAAACTACACAAAAAATGGAACATAAACGTACAATATACGCAATTCCCTGATATGTAGGTTTAAAATAACATCAGACGGATTGAAATGCCATCAAAATCAATTAATCAATCAATTAATTTTAATTTTCCCTTTCATATAAAGATAATATATATAAATATTCAGATTTCCTTTAACTCGTTTTTGCGGATGATGAGTTAATGGACAAAAAATAAATCATTTGCATAAAACTTCTTTGTAAAACTGATTAGTGAATGAATAAAAGTTAGGATTAGTCATTCTCCTCGTTAGAAACGGGAATAAGTGAACACTTTTAGGGTTATCATTGATTTCATTTCACTATGTTTCATTCGATTTCCTACTCCTGAGTATAAGAAACGAAATCTACGCTTCTTTTTCAGCATTGGGTAGAGGCAAAAATTATTAAAGAAATCCCTCATTCTTTCTTTTTTATTTCTTTCCTTTTTTTTTGTTTTTTTTTTTTTTTTTTTTTTGCTTTTCCCCTTGGCAAATTCCACCTAGCTTGATTGGTTCTTCATACTGATATTAACCCGAGAATGAGGAAGTGAATAAATTTAATGGAGACTCGACAAAAGAGTAGTGGACACCAGGGCCTCTGTTACTGCTGTTGGCTGGAATAAGCGAATAAAGAGAGTTCCCAAAAAGAATGGTGAAAAGAGAAACAGGGCCAATTTGTTGGCTTTCTCTCGAACTGTTCATAAGAAATTCAATCAATAGACGAACGGCAACCAATGTGAATATCCACATTGGAAATTTGCAAAGAGCCACTAATAGCAGAAAAATCTTGTTGATAGGGAGATCGATTGAAAGATGCTCTCTTTAAAAATCTGATAAAGACGAAGAAGTGAACTTTCCTTTCTAAATTCTTGGCATGAACAGTATTGATAAAAAAGAAAAGTGGCAATAAATTATCACTCGTCTTCTGATTGAGATTCAAATTTCGTATTTTCCACATTAGAAAAAAATTGCTAATTTAGATCTATCATCTCTTTACGCATGCGTATACGTACGACCAACGACTTGCAAAGGTACACTGATGTATAAACCTTGTATGCTGTGGGGTTTGATTTGATTTCTTTGTTTCAATGACATATTAATCTTCTTGGATTAATAAATGGCAAAGTCATCCTTATAGAATAGTAGTAGTTGTACTATTTAACCCATATCCTAGGTCATGAATTATGTATTTATAAGAGCCTCACTACAAGCAGGATAGCCGACAGCTTTAGGTCTTTCCGTTGAGAGATTGGATTCTGTCGACAAACTTATAAGCTCAATCACTTTTTTAACTTGTTAATCTCCTACATATCATATGTATCTATTCAAATGTTTGCTAACAAATGACTGATGTTAAATTCTTATTGTTATGTAGCAACTCGTGTAATAATTTGACTGTTTGCAAAGAAATGAGGAAAAGTAAATAGAATGATTTATATTGCCTGCATATTTATGCTAAACTAAATTGTTTGAATTAGAACTGTTTGACGAAATCGAATCGCTTGAAATTGAAATGTTTTTGCTAATCAAACCGTACATTTAAACTGCGTGCTTATGCTAAACTGAATTGCTTGAAATGGAACTATTTTTTTTCGTAAAACTGTACTTACACTAAACTGAAATGTTATATATATAGAAATGTTTTGATAAAAATTAATAAAATGGATTTGACGTCAAATAACCTACAAAGGTTGATCTGCCATAAAACCCAATCAACCAACCTACCAACAAGCAGGATATGACACGAGGTCTATTTTTAGGCGATCAAAGCTGATTTAAATTCAGTTGTTTAATTAAGGCATACGAAGTCAGTCTGTCCTACTATTTGCCCATAGCTTGATAGATTCATGTCTTTCACAAGGGCATTAGCACAAAATAAAACGCAGAAAGCGTCGTCTTGGATTTAACCTCACCTACTCCGTCTCTTACGATAATAAACATTTCGAGAGTAACTCCTCGTTGAAGTAAGTTACTCAAGTCACAAAGTAAGTTGTTTGAATTTTCACCAATTGAATTATCTCCAATAAAATATTGTGAATTTATCTACACGTATATTAAAAGGAGATCCGTGGTGTTGTGGCTAACCAGCTAGACAGACAAATCTTCGTAAGCAACTCGAAATCCAGTCGTGATATTGCGTTCACTTTCGGACTAATACCTCAGGATAAGGTATAAACCCTTTTAATTCCCCAGCTATGGATTAAATACTGACACTAGTTTTCTTCTACATGAACGGCTTTGGCTTTGAATAACCTACGAAGGTTGATATGCCATTAAATAAACCAAACCACAACAACATAATACTCTGTTAACGTTATTACGTTCCCTTTTGGACTAATACTCTTGAGGAAAGTATGCCCCTTTTTATTTCCCACCAATTATGGGTAAAATTGTATTACTAAAGTTCTACAAGGATGGCTTTGGCATTAAATAACCCATAAATGGTGATATACCATTAAACAGAGAAACAAAACCAAACTATCCGCGATGTTATATAATTGTGGATTTTACAAGCAAGTTGCACTACAAAAGAATTTTAAAAGTTTTTTTCTAATGATGACATAAAGCTCTTTACGATAAAGAAAGAACGAAAAAGAAAAGAAAAGAAAAGAAAGAAAGAAAGAAAGAAAGAGTTACCAAAAGAAAGAAAGAAAGAAAGAAAGAAAGAGTTATCAAAAGAAAGAAAGAAAGAAAGAAAGAAAGAAAGGAAGAAGTATAAAAAGAAAGAAAGAAATAAAGAAGTTATCAAAAGAAAGAAAGAAAGAAAGGAAGAAAGAAATGATGAAAGAAAAGAAAAGCTTTGGCGGAAGATGACGAAAGATGAATTTGTCATGAAGGAAAATTTTAAACAGAAAAAATGTACGAATTGACGGAAATAAGGAAGCAGTGTATAGATATAAAAATGTTATTAAACGAGAAAAAAAGTAACTGAGTGATTTTAATGGCATATCAACCTGTTTCGGATTACTTTATGCCAGGAGCTTCTGGGATTGCTTCATTGTAAGTTGATACTAACATTTTAAATAGTTTTTCTTAATTGTGCTTTATGCACCGAGTTATACATCATGTATAGTCCTGGCGGCAACACCCCACAAAGCACCAACTATACGGCCACCTGCCTCCTATCACGAAAACTAACCAAGTTACACGAACCAGACATGCAGGACACTGCTGGAGAAGCAAGGACAAGCTCATAAGTGATGTACTCCTATGGACACCTACATATGGCCGAGCAAAAGCAGGACAACCACCTCGAACATACATACAGCAGCTATGTGAGGATACGGGATGTAGCCCTGAAGACCTGCCGGAGTCGATGAATGATAGGGAGAAGTGGCGTGAGAGGGTCAGAGATATCCGTGCAAGCGGCACGACATGATGATGATGATATTCAATACAAATAGGTGGGTGTCCTCGTTGTGTAATGGTTAAAACGATGGATTGCGGAATCGTAGTAAGCGAGTTCGTACTCCAGTCGCGCTATTACGTTTACTTTCGGGATAATACCCTCGTGAAAGGTGTGAACCCCCTTATCCTCCCAGCTATGGGTTAAATAATACCACCACTTCAAGGAGAATGGCTTTGGCATTAAATAACCAAAAAAAAAAGTTGATATGCCATTAAACAAAAAAAAACACTCCAACATCAATACAAATAATTTGGCGACAGTTGTACTTTTTTCCCATACTTACTATTTCCTGGTTTCAGTTATTTCTATTTCATTATAATCATTCATTTTCAGATAGTTATATGATTTAAGAAACTAATTATCATCCTAAGTAAATAATTGCCCTTCCAAGTAACTATTATTGATAAAAAAATAGTTTAGGGTTATATGACATTAAGTATTCCTATCAAACGTGAATAATTCTTAAACATCTATTTGACCCATACTTGGGACCCTTACAGGTCTACCACTCAGGGACAAAGTGAACCTGAGAGTAATGGCAATGAAGAAGTGCCTCATGCTACCCACATCTCCATATCTGGAGTCGAACCATTAGATGCTGTTCAATGTCATACCAAGGACATTTCTTTTTAAAGGGTCTAACTCCCCTGCAAGTGATAGTCAGCAAATTCTAAGCACCGTTAATATAGCGGGAAAAAACAGAAAGTGAGATGGCATGAGATATATATATATATATATATATATATATAGAGAGAGAGAGAGAGAGAGGAAAAGAGAAATTAAAGTTTTCAGATGTAAATAACCTCAACGTTAATTATGGGAGAACTTTGTTTGTAACATAATCTTTGCAACTAGCAATCATGAATTAATATCTGTTAGTTTTTCTATGATTAAAGTATTCAAACATAATTCGCTGTACCGTAAATAAATGGAATTAGTTCGGACCAAATTTCTGGAATAGCGTTAAGACAATCCCATCTTGGTAAAAGTTGAATGAAAAAAATACTTTTACAAATTCCACCCAATATCGACATTTTCACTTGTTAGATACAAAAGCTTTGTCATAAAAAATAAGACATCCTTGTATCAGAATCAATTATATTCACACACACACATACACACACACATTTGTGAAGGGGTGCTATTTCCAGGATTAGTTCAAGTCAGCATATAGAATTCTTGTGCAGTTTCCATCTAGATTTTTCTTTATGGGTATTGTTAGTATCCACATTGCAGTGTAGAAAAGGCTACTAAATCCTATAAGACGAACAATACATGCAAGACAGTTAAAGAAGTACTTACAAACTTATAGGCGCCTTTCTCTTACGGAATCCTGCACAAGGACGAGTACTGACAAATCAACAAAAACTTAGATCAGCTCTGTGCGGAAACAAGATGCAGTCTAGAGGACCTACGAGGAACAATGAATTAGAGGGATAGATGTCTTCAGAGAGAGAGAGAGAGAGAGAGAGAGAGTTTGTGTGTCAGGAAACTCAGTACTATCAGTGTGACTTGATTATAATTATATATATATATATATATGCGATTCTTTTATGTGTTAAAATTCATTTTAAAAATTATTTCAAAGTAATTTTACTATATATATATATATATATGAAGTAAAACACAGCATAAGTCATACCTGACCGATAAAATCAAGGGCAGTTTCTTCCAAGCAGCGATCGTGTCGATTCTGCTATATGAATGCACCACAAGGACGCTGACAAAACGGATGGAGAAAAAGCTTAACAACAATTACACAAGAAGACTACGAGCAATATTGAACAAGTCCTGAAGACAGCATCCCACAAAGCAGCAGCTATACGGCCACCTACCCCTCATCACGAAAAGTACCAAAGTTAGACGAACCAGGCGCGCAGGACACTGCTGGAGAAGTAGGGACGAGCTCGTGAGGGATGTACTCCTGTGGACCTCTTCACATGGACGTGCAAAGGCAGGACGTCCTGTTCGAACCTACATACAGTAGCTCTGTGCCGATACGGGATGTAGCCCAAAAGCAATGGACGGTGTGGCGAGAGAGGGTCGTGTATATCCGTGCTGATAGCGCGATATGATGATGAAGATATTACACACAAGAAAACACAGGCACATAGGCATAACGGCCACAGTCATGGACTGCGACATTGTAGTGAATTTGAACACTTGATAAACCACAAGGTTCCCGAATTAATATCTTTGGGAGAAGTGTGAATACCTTATCCCATATATCTATGAATACCACTACTTATCTACCAGGATAACTAAACGATTAAATAACCCAAAAAGGTTGATCTTATCATTCACAGGCGTATATCCCATACTGGAAGAAGTTGTACTGACCTAGATTGAGAGGGTGACTGCTGAAATACCTTACGTCTAGCAATACAAGTTGGCACCATATCACACAAGCAGAAAAAGCCAGTCTTGGCAGTGAGAAAATTTATGTGACCACATCACCCACAACACCTGACCACTAATCTTCCTAGATTACAATCCTCATAATTATTATGTGTGGGGCATGCTTGAGAGAGATTCTAAAATACTTCATGCAACTCTAAAGATGAACTGAGAGCATAAGCATTTACCAATTTAAACAAGGAGACCGATTAAAAGGCTTGCAGGAGAATGTGAAATTGCCTGGAGGTCGTGCTTGAAGCCTTTGGCTTTTCATTTGAATGAATTTAATCAATAGAGTTTTAAGGTATTTTCTTGTAATTTTGGTAAATATATCTAATAAAGTGAGATGTCTGTATTATTTTCATTTTTGCGTTACTTCGATGGCAATTTACCCCTCCTACACCCCTAAATGCAGTTTTAACATTCTACGACCACGTTAACTTATTTTCCTTTTCAGCATCCCATTTACCTTGAGAAAAATCATTCAAACCACTCTTACCAAAATAGCCTAGTCATTCTCAGAGATCCTAAACTAATCTCCTCCGTACATACATCATTCGAGTGAAAGGGAGGGTTGAAATTTTATCCCAGACGATGTGAAAATAGGAAACAATTTACAAACAGCAAATGTTTACCTTATCAGTTTGTTTTTATTCTATTCTTCTCAAAGAATCAGAACCTTCCACCGATTCCTGTTTTCTACTTCTAACGAGTATACATTGTACAAGTTGCCATAAAAACCAATATTTCTCTTTAACTTCCCTCTCAAACGTGTCTCTCTTGTCTTCTTCCTGTTGTAGCAGCTCTTATCTCAACTTTTAACTAGTTTTATACATATATGTTAAACACTAACCATCGTTCAACATCTTTAGTGCCTTTCACTGCCAACATGAAACTTATTATTTTCCAATATTTAACAGGGTCAAGATGGTAAAGCAGATAACGCTTTAAACGGTGACATCTTGTCATTAATCCTGACTTTTTTGTTTAGCTTGCTCTTTTGATACTCAAGTCCGTTTATAACAAATTTTTCTTCTTCTTTACATAATTTACACACTGTCCTTCCTCCATTACAAACATTTATTCTCCTCACTATATTCCATTTTTAGTTTCTTGCCTCTTTTCATTTCTCACGCGTAATTAGATACTGTTGCTCTTTTTTCATATTTGCAATTTTAAAAAGTTTTCTTATGGTTATTCTAGCATGTTGTCTGGAGAACTTTGTCTGCTCTGATGACTTGTGGCAAATATAGAGTGGCGGATCACAGATTTTATAAGCTAATTAGAGAAAGTACCAAAAACTGAAGGAGGTGAAAGGATTTTTAGCGAAAAACAGATCTGTTGTTTTAAACACAGATGTGAAAATATCAGTGATAATTGACAACGGAAATTAATGTCAAAACAGTTTATCAGGCCAGCTGAAGGAAATGGAAGATGTCGTATTACCTAAAATAATGGGGATATTTTGAATATCGCAGGAAGGGGTCAAGCATACAAATCATGATAGATTAAAATTTAGTTTTGAAATGTCTGTAAGGTAAATTTTCTGCAGCGCTTAATTCATTCCGACTGGTATAATCACCTAAGGAAGATCAGGCGATTCGTTTTAACGAGTCAGTATAGACTGATGATTATCTTTCTATCAATCTATCTCTTTCTTAATATATATATATATATATATATATATAGAGAGAGAGAGAGAGAGAGAAATTTGTGTGTGTGTGTGTGTGTGTGTGTGTGTGAGAGAGAGAGAGAGAGAGTTAGGATAGTGTTGACAATGGTGCTTGGTGACTGTCGGTTTTCTGTTTCCGTTTCTTTGTTAAATGACAAATCAAACATCGGGGGTTACTAATGTTAACGCCTCCCTCGAAGAAAAACAGTAGTAGTAGTATTAACCCATAGTGGAGGGGTAAGGGGTTTCATACCCTTTGAAAGAGTATTAGACAGAAAGTAAACGATATAGTGCGACTAAAAATTGAATTTGATTACTATGATGTTGCAGTCCAGGACAGTTGCCATTATACGTGGTACATTCAATAAGTTTCCAGACTTTTTTTTATAAAGCCATTTAAAATTGACGTAGACTCTTAAAAATTCAGTATGTTACTCCTATACATCTTACGAGAAGATTGACCAAATTTTATGATTTCAGGTTTAAATGAACAGCTACAGCAGCAATTGGAATACACCCTACTAAAGCCTGGTTGTCACAGCTGGTGAATTTCAAAAATGCAATCTTGACGTGAGGAAGAACGATATGCAATAAAATTCTGATTTAAAAAATGCCACAGAAACGTATGGAATGTTTCAGACTTCTTTTGGGTCATCTTGCATGAATCGAGCATCAGTTTTTGAGTGTCATAAGAGATTCAAGGAAGGCAGGGAGTCTGTGAGGGATGAGGAGAGGTCTGGTAGGAGTAAGGAAGTCAGAACACCAGAGTTGATTGGCCAAAGGGTTAGAGTTAGGGTTACTATGTTGAGGTTTTAAGGGAGTTCAGGAAGAGATTCCAAGGGAAGAGGCCAGCACTCTACAAATTGGGTCAGTGGCATTTCTACGAGGACAATACACCAGTCCACAACCCCATCCTTGTCACAGACTATTTGAGCAAGATGGGCATCAAGACAGTTCATCACCGTCCCTATAGTCCAGATCTTGCTCCCTGTGACTTTTGGCTATTCCCTGAGCTCAGAGTCTGTCGTTATGAGACAATTGAAGAGATGAAAGAGGCTGTGACGAAGGTCATTGACACGCTCACACAGACTACTTCGACATTGTAGCAGGTATGTTGCAAGGAAACGCATTAGCCACATACCAGTTTATCATCTGTCTAGACTAAGTGATTAGAACGTATATTGATAAAATGTAAGGCAATGGTTTCAAGCTGACAAAGAAAAGAAGCAGAAGATACCCCGCACATACAATTACGGATGCAGACTGTACTGATGACATAGCGCTTCCGGTAAATACACCCGCTCAAGCAAAAACCCTGCTATATAGTCTGGAACGAGCAGCTGCGGGCATAGGCCTCCATGTCAATGCACACAAGACCGAATACGTGCGATTTAATCAAAGAGGAGACATCTCCGCACTAAACAGTTGTTTTCTGAAACTAGTAGACAAATTCACCTACCTAGGAAGTATTGTCTCATTAACCGAGACAGACATCAACACGAGACTAGTAATGGCATGGACAGCTATCAATAGGCTATCAATCATATGGAAGTCAGATCAGACCGATAAAATGAAACGCAGTTTTTTTTCAAACAGCGGTCGTGTCGATACTGCTATATGGATTCACTACATGGACGCTAGCTAAACGTATGGAGAAAAAGCTAGACAGCAACTACACGAGAATGTCGCGAGCAATACTGAACAAGTCCCACAAAGCAGCAGCTGTACACGGTCACTTAACACCCATGACTAAAACTATCCAAGTTAGACGCACTAAAACTATCCAAGTTAGACGCACGGGACACTGCAGAGACGAACTCATAAGGTGACATACTCCAGGGAATCCCTTCACATGAACGAGGAAAGCCAGGACTACCAGCTAGAACATACATACAACAGTTCTGTGCCGATACAGGATGTAGACCTGAAGACTTACCAGAAGCGATGGACGATAGAGAATGGTGGCGGGAGAGGATCTGGGGGATCCGTGCTGATGGCGTGACATCATGATGATATATATATATATATATATATATATATATCCAATGATGTAAAATCGCCTATCATTGATTCAACAGCCTACATGTCAACGTTGTTCTAGTAAGAGACATCGCCACCAGAGCCACGGGGATCTCTCTAGTTGGCTCCTGATGACGGCTCATTTTCTTAACAATTGTTCCCTTTCAAGTTTCTTGCTTTACTTATAACCACCAGTTAAGTTAGAATTTGAACAGCGAATACCAAGGTGGGGAAAATTGTAGATAGAATTATGTGAATGTATAAAATTTGAAACTATCCAAGCAAGATGAACGAGGTATGCAGGGCACTGCACGAGAAGTAGGGCCGTTTTCCTACACATGGACACACCAGTGTTTGAAGGCCAGCAGATACACAGGGTGCAGTCTCGAGGACACATCAGATAGATGTTAGGGACGGGTGGAGAGAGACAGAGTCAGGGAACCCCGTCTTGTCTGCACGAATCGATTATGATAGAATTTACTTATCTTTACTTGATCTGATACTCTGGCTTAAGATTTCTTACAGTACCTATAGTTACAAAATAGTGACTCATTATAGGAGTTAGCAGGATCATTGAGACTAAATTTTGGTTGTTGTGAGAGCATGGAATTGATTTATTTCATTACACGATTAATAAACAAATCTTTAAAGACAGAACTTTTTGCTTGTTCTCTGGTCAGTTTAGTTTTGTTGGAACAATACTAGTAAATCTTCTTGTAAAGTAATTTGCGTTCTTCTTATTGGATTTATGTACTAAAAAAACCATCTCAACGCTGATCTAGCAGGAACTGTGGTTTGAAGGGTGATTATTCATTCAACCCCTACACCATGAGCTGGATACGACACAAGACCTGTTTTAAAGCGATGTACTCATTGTTTAAATTCAGATATTTCCTTCTAGAATAGTAGCCATAATAATATGCAATAATTGCAAATCTGCAGCTCGAAGTGGTAATCTTTAATTAAACACAATTATTTTAGTAAGACAATAATCGTTCTTTTCTTCTTTGAGTAAATTTACTGAAAACTGTCACGGCGTAACGGTTATCGCCATAGGATGCTGGGAATACATGAATTCAATAATCCTTCGTCCAGCTATGGATAAATAGTCGGTTAGACTGCGCTCTTTAACATTACTGTGACAATCTGTCAAGGTGGAAGAAAACTCTGAATTCAAACAATTTGAAAATCAGACCAGAAATTGGCTTTCCTCGAACGAGGATACTGGACCTATGATATATAAATATAAATTCTCTGTTTATAGTGATGTCTTGTTCCTACTGTCTAATGTTTTGTTTCTAGAGACCATTTCCCGTTGAACACCCACTTCTTCCACACACAGAAAGGTCAACTTTCTATTTTCCCAGCGTTCGATAAATATGCATTCTAAATCTGCTAGTTCGACATCAAACAGTTTGAGCATTAAAAGAAGGCGCATCAGCAAAATATTTTTAATGATTAAAAGAATTTTTAGTTCTTTTGTTAAACGAAAAAAAAACATTCTCGTTGAAATTAAAATACGAAGGCTTTACAATAATTTGTAAGGTTGGAAACTGGAGTCGATAGCGACCCGAAGGCTTCCTTTTCATTAGCTACAACACCGTAGTGTAAGGGAGGGCACTACTCCTTTCCCCGGATTACTCCATTTTACCCTTGATACGTACCTCATAATACTGAGTGTTAAGCAAGGACGTATCAAGTACCATTTTTAAGGCTTTGGTATGACTCGACCTGGGATTGAACCCCGGTCTCCCGGTCCATTGACGTACACTCTACCTACTATTCTCTCGAAAAGCATTTTAATTAGAAGTTTTCTATAATAAATGTAAACTCTGCATTGTTTGTAATTAAATAATAGAAAAACCATTCTTAATCAAGCCAGAAATATTTGCCTTGAGACTATTCAAAGTGTTGGCAAATCAAATAGAATACGTCCGGCTCGAACAGAGGTCTGTCATCAAATTTTTGGTGACTAAGAAGTGCAAACCATGTAAAAAATTTTAGAGGAATTCCTGGTGTATACAGAGTAGCATGTTTTAATCAAAAAATGTTTACAAAAGGGCTAAACACGGATTTGCCATTAGGAGCCTGAGTCGGAGAGTGTAGAGTGAATACATACTGAACCCCGCGATAAAGAAAAAAAATCCGGGTTCGGTTGTCAGTAAAGAGGGTCAGTTAACAGTCTTCTGGGACATGAAAGGACCCATAAGTAGTGATTTTCTTTAGAAAAGTGCAACTATAAACAGTGCCTCATATTGAAACCACTTTAAGGAAAATTCATCTAATTTACTGAAATATTTACTTATATATATATATATATATATATATACGTGATGCCTTCAATAAGTTGGCAGAATCTTTTTGTACAGGCATTTAAAATTGACGTAGACTCTTGAAAATGCAGTATGTTCTTACTATGCATCTTATGAGATGACGGAGCAATTTTTATGATTTCAGGTTTAAATGAACAGCAACAGCAGCAATTGGAATACACCCTACTAAATCCTGATTGTTACAGCTGGTGAGTTTCAAAAATGCAATCTGGACGTGAGGAAGAACGATATGCAATAAAGTTCTCTTTTAAAAGTGTTTGGAAAAAATGCCACAGAAACGTACAGAATGCTTCAGACTGCTTTTGGAGACTCTTGCATGAATCGAGCATAAGTTTTTGAGTGACATAAGAGATTCAAGAAAGGCAGGGAGTCTGTGAGGGATGATGAGAGGTGTGGGAGGAGTAAGGAAGTTAATACACCAGAGTTGATTGGCCAAAGGGTTAGGATTAGGGTTACTATGTTGAGGTTTTAAGGGAGTTCAGGAAGAGATTCCTAGGGAAGAGGCCACAACTATTCAAATCGAGTCAGTGGCATTTCCTCGAGAACAGTACACCAGTCTACAACTCCATCCATGTCACAGACTATTCGGCCAAGATGGGCATCTAGACAGTTCGTCACCCTCCCTATAGTCCAGACCTTGCTCCTTGTGACTTTTGGTTATTCCCTAAGCTCAGAGGCTGTCGTCATGAGAGAATTGAGGAGATAAAAGAGGCTGTGACGAAGATCATTGACACTCTCACACAAGAGGACTTCCATGGGGCCTTCCAGAAGTTGTTGGAACGGTAGAACAAGTGCATTGCAGCCAGAGGAGATTACTTCGAAAGGGACTTGAGGTTCATGTGTGTACTATCACTAAAAATACCCATACGAAAAATGTCTGGAAACTTATTTTATGATCCTTGTATATATATTGTTCAAACAAGTTTGGTTTAGAGCACATGATTTTCCCTTTTCAAGATAGTGTTCATTTTTGTTTTGTTTGAATGCGAAATTTATTTTATTGAAAGGATTTATCATTGAGGAACATGCTTTGATTAACGTGTTTGTTGAAAAAGATTTTAAGTATATTTATGCCAGTATTGAATGACATTTTATTTATATTGGATTTATGTTTGTTTCTTTATTACTTCGATCCTTTGCAAGCGTTTTTTATTTTGTTGTTATTTTCATTCCCGCTTTTAGTGTTATTGATGAGGAGTTTTCATAATTTCTACAGATGTGAATTTATAGGTGTTATAATATCTTGAATTTATATGCAGTTTGATGGAACAGCTATCAAAGGATTTGTATATAAGACGACTGGAAAGTGTAGACCTTGTAGGTACAGGAGTTCGTAAGATGTTGTTCGAGAGCTACTCCCGAAATGGTCAAGTGTATTCGTAAACCGCATTTGTTTGGTTCAGGTAGAAATTAAAGAAATTTGTATATGTCTTTTAATAATAAGATTAGATATTTTAAATTTGGTGTAGTAGATTATAAACTTAGATTGTTTCAGATGCTTTGTCGGTTTAGTGTGTCTGTGTAAAATGTTGGAAAACATCATTTGAATTTTATATAAGTATTTCTGTATCCTTACGTAAAGTTATTAAATAAAGTTATTTTATCTAAATTAGTATTAAATCCGGAGTTTTAAGTCGAAAAGTACTTACAATTTAAAAAAAATAGAAAGATTAATTTACTATAATTCCAACCGGCAATAAAATAAAAAAACCGGAAGAGGACTAAATGAGGAGAAAACTCTTCACCTTTTTCTATCCCCTCCCACCCTTCTTTCCTGTGTCTATTCTGAATTATTATATCCATATGATCTGAAGAAGTCCTGTTAATTTTTTTTCGTGTATTTTGGTTTTATCAAAACACATAACAGGATGGAAATAAATTTATAATCCTAACGTGACCGGTTTTGTTTTTTTCTTAAAGAAATATATATATATATATATATATATATATATATATATATATTGTTGGCAGTTAATAAGTCACTAACAACTAATTAAAAAGTGATCTACCCCATAAAATCAAAGCAGAATGAAGATCAAAATGAATTTTGAATGTTTCTTCTGAACACTGTTCTCTTTGGTTTAAAGTTCCGTGTAACAATCCATTAAAACTGGCAGACTAATAATTATTCGTAGGGGAATACAAAATGTGGCACGGGGCCTTAAATGTGAAGTCTTCACTATCCTTTAACTTATGTAGTTCCTTTCAGGAACCTTATGTATTAAATGGCACTTCGAATATTTATATATAACTCTTTAGTTTCTTTATTTAAAGAGAAAATTATCTCATAGAAATGCAAATATATCTAGTTTTTTTATCCACTTGTAAAACATAGAAGCATTGTTTTCAGTAAGGTATTAAATAAGGATAGTCACAAAAAGATTCCTTTATGGAAATAAAAAAAAATCTCTTTTCAATAAGATTAATTCTATTCATTGCCTTTTTGATTAGGATAAAACACATTCAAAACTGATCAGAATAACCGAAGGAAAAAACAAAAAAACAAAACAAAACAAAAACAAAAAAACAAGCACGAACAAAAATATAGCTTTCTGGTTTAATGAATAGGGAATATATTAATACAGAATTACTTTATTAAATTTGATTTTATGACCACCTATAAAAGATGAACAAACTTTTCTCAATTATTTTTACTGACTGCGTAGATACAAAGTTTTGTTTCCGAATCCTTATTACAAACTGATGTTTAACGATAGCCACGGTAAATAGCAAATAGAATTTATCAAACCATTCAGGAAATCAACAGCTTGTTGTATTCATGCATCGTTCTTATTTTTGAAAATGGAGTGAAAGTACCAGTTAGGGTCCCATATATAGGTCAAATAGATATTCAAATATACTCGTATTATACATGAATAATATATATAATCATCCACAGACAGACTGTTTCGTTCTATCAGAACTCTTCAGTGTGGCTAGACACGCAGGACGCTCGAAGCCGGAATCGAAACCCGTCCAACTTTACGATAGACTAAGGCTTCAGACCACACGACCACAAGCGGACTACGTTGGCTCAGGGAATTTTTAGGTATTTTATGTTTAGCAAACAGCAGCAGCAGCCTTTGTTTACATTTTTTCATACCCTATCGACTACCAGAGAGCTCAATTCTTTCGAAGAGCCTTGCTTTACGCTAACAGTGGCCGTCAATTCCTTCGCCAGAGAGCTCAACCCCCATGGGGGAGCATATATTGTCATCCACACACACACACATATATATATATATATATATATATATATATATATATATAAAACTAAAGTAAAGAAATGTTATTGCACTGGGACGTTCAAAATATAAATCATTATGATTATAATGAAACAAGAATAAAATTTCAGCATTAAATTATCCATATGCAGTTGAGATGCCATTAAAGAAATAAACCTAATGAACACTACTTTGGAAACCCTTAATAAATCTGAGAAGTTTTGTGTATAATTTTACAGGCTTGGTTTCTTGATTTAATGGGATATCAACCTTCGTAGGTTATTTAATGTCTAAACGATCCTTTAAGATGAACAGCAGTAATACTACTAAACCCTTTCTCAAGGATATTCGCCTGAAAAAGAATTTAATACCAAGACTTGAGTTCGAACTCACATATGGTGAGGCCGCAGTCCAACACTTTTAGCTACAACGTGTTTTACAATTTTTTTAAATAAGATATTTGTCAGTTTTATTTGTCTCCCTAAATGTTCCCATTTATCCGAATACTTCTAAAATCATCCACCATTGACCTATTTACGTTCATTAAAGTCCCAATACTTTGCAAGATAATTACGTTTTTTTATTTGAAGTAACTACTTAGCTTGAAAATGAGCATTCAGTTTCTTGTTGCACTGTCAGGTTTGAACACTCAGCTTCCATTGTAAAATACACATTTACAGATGTACATCTAAATGTAGATACCTTCAGCTTTGTACTTGTATTGCATAATCGAAATAGAGAGAATAAGTGTAGAAATATTGTGTTGCGTCAAATTCCACTCTGTACCAGAAGACAAGTTGACAGGTTCTAAAATACAAACTGCTTTTGGTGGGAAATATCATTGAAAAAGACCATCCCTACCTAAGCTTCGTTTAGGAGGTGTGTTCACCGAACAGTTATCGTCTATCTGAGTTCAAATCCTGAACGAGATTGTTTGCGTTTCGCTTTGCCCTAATGCCCTTCAGAAAGGCTTGATTACATATCTACTCTCCCTAGCTATGAATGAATAGTAGGATAAACTTTTTTGGTGACCAGTATCAGAGAAAGAAAACTCTGAATTTAAATCAACAGTATTTACAAAATTGCCCTTCTGCTACATCCTGTCCGTAAAGGAGGGGTTGGATAAATACATACAAATATACACTTTATTTGGGACAAGGTTGTAGTTGTGGATCTCCCAGTTAAAATACATGATGGATTCTTTTAGTAGAAGGAATAAGCTAATCGATGTAGTGCAAGAAGCTAAGTTTTGTAATCGTTTTTAATTGGAATCAATTTGAGATGAGGCTTCTTAATCTGAGAATTAATTTTTATTCATTGCGGACTTTTTGTCCTCATCTGGGTAGTTTTTGTGTTGTTTCTTCTTTCACTACGTTTCGGCCAAATTTCACCTCAGGCCTTCTTCAGGTGATTTACCGCGACCTCGGATAGGAATGCTGAGTCCTGTAACCGTATCCCCAGTAATTACTGCCTTCCATAGTTGTTGTCTGTTTTGTTATCTGTTTTGTATAAAAAATCTTCTTAGATAAACTAAAGATAGTTTAACATGTCAGTAAAATTCGCAGCAAATGCAACTCTTGTTCATTTATACTGGTTATCTATATTAACGAAAAATGTATGAAATCGGTGATATTTGTCGATTCTATTTAAGGGTGCTCTGAAAAGAACTCAAATCGACATGGAACTCTGACACTATCCAAGAATATGACTGAAATTAAAATTCAATCAGTACCTCATATTGTTATCTACATCATGATAGATATTACACACACACAGACACACACACACAAACACATATACACACACACACACATATATATTTATACATTTAAAATTATGCACACACACACATACACACGCACACTCACTCACACATATATGTATATATACTCTGGCGAAGGAATTGTCGGCCGCCGCTCGCATAATGCAAAGCTCTTCGAAAGAATTGAGCACTCTGGTAGCCGATAGGGTATAAAAATGTAAACAAACGGACGCTGCTGCTGTTGATACATAAATACCTTTAAAAAATTCCCTTAGCCGACGTGGTATTCTTATTGACCGAGTGGTCTGAGACTTAGTCTAACTTAAAGTTGGATGGGTTTCGATCCCGGCTTCGAGCGTCCTACATGTCTAGCCACATTGAAGAGTTCCGATAGAACGAAACAGTCTGTCTGTGGATGACAATATATGTATATATAATATTATATAATTCAATCCATAAATTCGTTTTTGATCTGATGAAATCCTGTTAATTTTTTTCGAGCATTGATTTAGATCAATGCTTTTAACAGGATGGAAGTAAATTCATTATCCTAATGTGACCGATTGTTGTTGTTTTTTGGCAAAAATATATATTAGATTTATATATATATTTTAGAATTATTGACATTATAAAAATATTATTTAATTTTCATGTGTTTTATACAATCTTCTGACGTGAGTGTGATAAAAGTGGACAGTCAAGCGTCTTTATAGCGTGAAGTGTAATCTCGTGTAAAATATTAGTTCGCGAGTCATTTATACGAAAGAATAACGTGATTAGGTGTTAGAGGTGACATTCAAACTAGAACAAAAACGTTACTTTTTTCTCTGGCAGTCGGTGAAGAGACGAATAAATAATGGGATTAGATTAAATTATGGGCTCAAGGTCAACCAATGATGGAAGTCGACTTCAATATTGCACCCTATTGTAGAACTACATGTACTGTTCTGATTCACATTGATGAATTTCAGTCAGGCTAAACTAACTTTAACTCGATTTCATCATACTCATCAAGTCACTTGTAACACAGATTTCCCTGACTCACTCTCTCCATCCATCCCAATCATACATCGCTTCTGACAGGTCTTCTAAATTAGATGTAGAATGTATTGCACTTATTTCTACATTTGGAAAGGTTGTTGTTCATTTTGAAAATCAGCATTGAAGCGACGAAGACAAAAAAATATACATCCATTTCAATCACAACACTATCACTAATACTTAATGTAGTATGTCACAAAAATATAAACATGGGGCACACAATGAGGATAAACTTGCTCATGGTCTCTCATTGTAAAAGGATAATCAGATGGACTAATAAAAAGAATTGTTGCAACAATCTTCCAAACGATGATGGATAGTCTTCCTGGAAGATCAGCATTTAAAAACCTAACATTAGTCTTCGGCTCAAATATCAACCTTTACAAATTGCGTTACACATCCAAATATCTCTGCTATAAAGTCAACTTTCAAAATGACTAAGTCAATCTTCCTTTAGCAAAAAGTCATTAGTAATGAGGATCAGTTACTATAATCATTATGTAAGCTTTGGTTAGTTTGGCACAAGGTCAGATGTATGAGGTACTCAGATAGCTCAAAACTCACAAACAATGTTTTGCTTGCGAGAATCGTTTACCATTAGATGAATCGCCTTGATTCCAGGCTGAATAAATGTAAAAAAAACAAAAAAAACTGTCAATTTATTTCACGAATTTTATACATTTTTTCGGATTATGATTATATATTTTATCATGATGATCATCAAGGCATCTCGGCAACACGCACACATATGACTCTCTCGCAATCCTTCCCTATCATCTATTGCAATCGGTATGATGTCTAGAGGGCATCCACCCTCCGCACAGAGTTGATGAATGTGAATGTTTGCAGGTCGATCAACATTGATGTGTCCATGTGCTGGAGTTCATTGTAGAATGTTATATGAATTCTACAGTTGCATATAGAAGTTTAACAGAGTCGTCAATCAAAGATTTCTAGGACAGGATGTTTCAGCGGTGTAAACAGGAAGACAGCTCGCGTTGGTAGACAAAAAAGAACTGGATCATTTGAATCACGATTCGGGGGAACACGTTGGTGCTATGAAAGTATATATACACGGGTACCTATAATCAGACGCTCAGTCACGGAGAGCAGCCAGCGTGTAACCAGAGGGGGGGGAGGCCTACAGCGGACACCAGGTGAGAACCTCTGGTCAAGTAAGCATGGGCGTATGGTTCTGAATATGGAATCACAACTTTGCTTATCAAATGGTCAGCATAGCAGTCCTCTTCCATTCTCTTTTCGTCTCCCTGCACTTGTCTCTCTCACGCTAACAGAATTTCGACCTTTGAAGAAATAAAATTGAGAGACGTATATTTTTGGAAAGAAAGTATCATACCTCATCGTTCCTTCATTCATTTTATGGCTCTATAACTCAACATTTTTCCTCAACCTTGCCGAACATGTCTTGCTTACCTTTCATGGATAGTTCGCGAGATAAGTGGTAAGTTGTCTTACAATTGTTATTTCGTAGGATTTTTTAAAAACAGTTCACTGCATCCTGGTGAAGATCACGTCAATATAATATTCAGTAGTTTATATTTTATAGTAAGCAGTTTAGATATGAAGAAGTTTGAGGCTACCAGTGAGGATCAGAATCACTCTGTAGTAGTAATTGTTCTGATAGACTCATTTACTAACTGTAACACCATAACCGAATGACTATTAATTAAAAGAAAGAAAAAAATGAAAGAATAAAAAAAATGGAAAAATGAAAGAAAGGATGGAAGAATAAAAGAAAGAAAATGGAAGAATAATCAAATAAATAAAGAATAAATAAATAGATAAATAAATAAATAGAGAAAGAGAGAAAAAAAGAAAGAAAGAAAGAGATTGATTAATAAATACAGAAAGAATGAATGAAAAAAGAAAAGAAAACAGACAAAGGAATTTTTAAAATTAATTTTTACGAATTCTGGGAGAAGCTATTTTGAATAAAGCAAATCTAATCCCCTCAAAGAAATTTCAATTGTTTCACACGAAAAGCCGCCCGAAACAATAATTTTGGCCTTTTCTTTCTCATTTTGTGGTCAGAAAACAAAGCCGGAAATAAGATAATTTTTTTTTTCATTTTTTTTAAAAAGATATTTTACTGTAATCAGTTGAGACAGACGAAGTTCTCATTCTTGTGATTCATCAAATTTCCCAATGATTTGAAGTCAATAAAAATGTTGTTCATGGTTAAATGCTTTGATAAAGTCATTTTATTTCCGCTGATCGAAACTTCTATTCTTTTTTGCAAGCATCAATTAACAATAGATTTCTTTTCCAGTCGGTTTTTCAATTCAAACGAAAATTACCAAAAAGGCCTTTGAGGTTATTTAATACTTTGCTAACGTCGAACAATGTATAATGAAGTACGAGAACCGCGTCCTCTCCTTTCTTCTCCTCCTCCTCCTCCTCCTCCGGCTTTAGACTGTTTCTTCTTAAGGATCATCGTCTTTATGAAGTCGGCTGCGGTGGCGGTAGTGTGTTGGGAGTTGGTCATAAAAAGGAAAAGATTGATGTTGAAGCAAAGCCATAAATCAAACTCAAATATGGATCTCTCTCATAAATTCTGAATTAAGGAGAAATTGATTTCAAAACAAGTGAATCCAAAAAGATCGTAAAAGAACAGGATCGAAAATTGGCGAGAATAAAAAGAAATGAATAAAACGAGAGATAAAATGGTGGTAATAGAACGAAAAAAGGTCACGGTAAAAAAAAACAAAAAAAAAACAAAAAAACAAAACCAAAAAAAAAACACACAGCTACATTATTTATTACTTGGATTTTACAAGTAGAAAACAGTTTATTCCATACACCACAAACTCTCATTAAATTTGTTGTTTGTTATATTACGGACGATAAGTTCTGCGGTCTGCTTTAAATGAATTATCATGAGTATTTCAAGAATTATTAAGAATTAATTGTAATCGTGTTCTTGTCTTTGCGGTCAATGGAAAAGATTAATATTGAAGTAAAGCCACAAATCAAACTGAAATACGGATCTCCCTTATAAATACTGAAATAAAGAGGAATTGATTTTGAAAACGTGATTCCAAAGAGGCTGCGAAAAAACTGAGTCGAAAATCAGTGAAAATGAGAAAAAAAAAGAATGAAAAAGATGAGATAATAGAAGGGAAAAAAGAAAGAGAAAAAGAGAGGAAAAAAAGAAGGGAAAAAGAAAGGGAAAAAGAAAGGAAAAAAAGAAGGAAAAAAGAAGGGAAAAAGAAGGGAAAAAGGATTTTACTAGTATAAAGTATTCAATTCCATACACAACAAACAGAACAGTTATTGTTATAGGACGCTGTGAACTGAGTTCAAACCCAGAGCGAGGTAGTTTTCATTTCTCGTTACTCTAATACCCTTGGAAAAGCCATGAACGTAACTATCCTCTCCCAAGCTATAGATAGTAAGGTTGACTAGTTTCGTGAAACTTGCAATGGAAAACAACCTAGAGAAAGAAAACTTTGAATTGAAACTAGCAGCACTCCACTTTAAATTGACCTTGAGTCTCATCCTGTTTGTGGTGGAGGTGTTGGGTAAATGCATAGACTATAATCTTTTTAAAATCTTTGGATGATACTTTCTTTAACCTAAATTAACTGATTCTTAAGATTAATCCAATAATTAATTACATTCGTGTTCCCGACTTTATCATTTTGATCTTAACGTTTTGGCCGACGTAACCACCAAACTTTTGAGGGTTTTTGAAGTGATGAATTGAGGAATTTGTGTTGCCTCATAAATTAATGGAACTCTTTCCCTTGATCATTATACTCCAGCTAGTGAGCTCATTAGCTTTCCTCGCATGAATGTTGGCATCATGTAATACCTTGGGGGTTCTTCGTGGTGTAATGGTAAATAATGGTAATAAGGTAAATAGGGTAATGAGGTAAATAGGTAATAAGGTAAATAGGGTAATGGTTAAAGCGATGGACTGTGGAAACGTAGTACGCGAGTTCGTACTCCAGTCGCGCTATTACGTTCACCTTCGGGCAAATACCGTTGGGAAAAGTTTGAACCCCATTATCCCCCCAGCTATGGGTTAAATAGTACCACTACTGTTGTTCTTGGAGAATGGCTCTGGCATTAAATAACCTACAAAGGTCGATATGCCATTAAACAAAGAAACCAAACCAAAGTATGTTCCTACCAAAACTCAGAGGGATTTGGAGGATAAGAAAGATTATTTTTCTTTGATTATTTCATGCGTGTAATTTCTCAATCTCTCAGCCATGACGGCATGCGTCAATTTTTTAAAAGCGTAGTACAACTGGTTTTAATTAAAATTTTTCCTTCTCTTAGATTGGTTGCCTTACTACGGATAAAAAGCTTAGCTAGATAAAAGCAAAGTTGGAATCATGCGCATAGGGCAACGTAAACAGCCTGTTGCATGATTTGAACTCGTGTCAACGATCCCATTATTTACGATTGCACTAACTATTACACCTGTTGTATGGGATGTTGCTTAGAGTCTACGATAATATAAAGATCTTACATAAATCATTAAAGAAAAAGGGAATGATGATTGTGTATGGAAAATTGTATAAGACGAAAGAGATCTGTATTCCCTTGAGTACAATTCAAAAACAACCAGAGAAGTCAATCAGTACATCTGTGAAACGAGCGATATTTACAATTAATTATTTAAGAAAAGGGAAAGCTTTATAGTTTTCTCCTATTCATGAAGAAGTGTTAACTTTAGGTGTATCCTCTGTTGAGGAGTAAAATCTAAGCAAAAAGGGAGGTGTCAAAGGTATGACACTAAACATCACAGGATGATGAGGTTCCAGTTCTGAAGCACTGAATATCGTAGAGTACCACTTCATTGCCAAGTCCACTCTGATCAGGGATAGAGGTACCTGTTATCGTCTCATCTATGAGTCAAAGAGATCGCCTAAGGTCCCATCTATGCGTCAAAGAGATCGGCCAGGGTCCTATCTATGTGTCAAAGAGATCGGCTAGGGTCCCATGTATGCGTCAAAGAGATCGGTTAGGGTCCCATCTCTGCGTCAAAGAGATCGGCTAGAGTGCCATGTATGCGTCAAAGAGATCGGCTAGGAACCCATCTATGCGTCAAAGAGATTGGCTTGGGTCCTATGTATGCGTCAAAGAGATTGGCTTGGGTCCCATGTATGCGTCGAAGAGAAATGTAAGCATATGGTTTGCAGGAAACTTTATTTTAAATGAGTTAAGGTAGAGCTTATTTGTTTGCACACAGTTAAAAGGTTTCAAGTATTGCTATTTTACACTAATACTTTTTATTTAATATTATTCATTTGTTTGCACTCAGTGAAATGGCTTCAAATATTGCTATCTTGCTGTACTAATTTTAATTTATATTAATCATTTGTTTGCGCACTTTTGAAATAGTTTCAAGTATTGGTTTCTCAACACAAATGACCTCGGTCACCGCTTTCTAATACATTTAAAGTAAAATAGGGTAGGGTACCTGTTTGCCACAAGAGCAAATTGAAGAATACGGTCGAATCAGACCAAAATAGAGTGATGTAGGTCACGTGACCACTTTTGTTTCCAGGTCATGGACTGCTCAACAATCAGAATCACGTACTAGAGCATAATGGGTCACCGTCCATAGCTAATAGATGGCATCGTTGGGCGAGTGTCTTACCTACTGTCACAGCCACGCAGAACAGTACAGAAATTTAAATGCAAACGTGCAATGAAAGCGATTCCCTAACCTGTAGGCATTAAATAACCCCAGATTAATTGATATGCCGTTAAAATCAATCAATATGGCAATCACATTAATAAAGTTGTTATTTAGTTAGGCTGCTTACAGTAGAACTATCTCTAAGTAGTCACTTATTCAAGGATTAAGCAGGTTCATCATTGCTTAACTTCTGTGACCTGGTGATAACTGGTTCCTTGTCACCCTGTCAGCAAGGCTTTATAAACGATGACTGTAATTCCTGCTGGGAGGGGGTTAAGAAAAGGGTATATGTGGTTTGGTTAGGTTTGGTGTATTTGTTTAAATGCATATAAACGCGTTGTAGATTATTTGAAGCAGACATTTGACCCATTTGTAAATTTTTGTAATCATGTTTATATTTTCAATGTTCCATTGCATGTTTTAATCAAAATTATAGTGATTTATGGCTCATAATTATACGATATCAAATATTCTTTCATTATATAAATAATTTGGATTCACTTGTGTGGTTTCAAATGTTTCTAAGACACAATTTTAAAGGTTCAAGTAACAATTTCGATTTAATCTTATTTGTTTGAACAGTTATATGGTCTCAAGCATTCCTACCCGATACTAATGGTTTTCCGACAAATCTCTTTCATCTATAGATGGGACTCTTACATATATTACAACTTCTACTGAGAGTGCGCTTGGGAGTAATGGCAAGGAAGAAGTACTCTGGAACTTTGTAATTAGAGACTCACCATCAGACATAGTTTAAGATCATGTCCAAGAAACAAAAGAGGAATCCTGGGTGTGATACTCAACTGTATCTTGAGGTAAGACTCCAGTGGTGAAACTGGAAGGTGTGTGGGGGTGATTCCTTCATTTTTACCAGATCCATTTTCGTTTGAATTATTGCATTCTCATATACATGTTCATGCAGAAATATACATATATATATATATATATATATATATATATATATATATATATATATATATATATATATATACTGGATACAAACCGACGCAATGAATAACAGACGCAGGAAGACTTCTTTAACAATATTTACCTCTCTTTTTATTGCAAGGGTTCGAAAGGGTTGTTCAAGGTTTGCATGTGAGAGAGAGTTGCAGACCGAACATAAACTGTAATATTTTGACCCCTCACTCTTATGGCCGTCACGTAGTGTCTTTCTTGTTCTCTTGATGCTCAACCGGAGGCCTAGGGGCTCACTCTGCTGGGTGATCTGCTACATCTTATCAGCAACTTCTCAGGTCCCCAAACTTCATCGGGGTTCCCGAGGGCCCCCTCGGCCGGGTGTGGCT
This sequence comes from Sepioteuthis lessoniana, assembly GCA_963585895.1. NCBI lineage: Eukaryota > Metazoa > Mollusca > Cephalopoda > Myopsida > Loliginidae > Sepioteuthis > Sepioteuthis lessoniana. The sequence continues at coordinate 60,995,857 of OY757941.1, forward strand.
TTCCCTACCACATCCCTCTCCAACTGTCTGGAACTCTACTGGCAACTCCACTGGCCCCCTGGGCGTCGAACTCAACTGGAACCGGAACTCAATTCAATTATGTAATCGTTCGACGCCCACTCGATCTTTGAAATCGAATGTTTAATCGTCATCAAGCGGAAATAACTGTCATGCAGTTCAGAGGTCACTCTCTTCCAGTGCATCAGTCTATGAGTGTACCATGGGAATTTTTAGCTCGTCCCATTTCATCAGCCAATTTCCGCCCACGCGATTTCCTCCCATAACTGCAATTAGAATGTGTCACCTCCTTTCGGTGCATCACCTTGAATGGCATTTTTGGCTGGGTCGAAGGTCAAAACATAACAGAATGATAATATCTGGTTTTGTCAAATAGGCATAATTATGAGTATTAAATTGTAAGAGATGAAAGAATATAACTGGATACAAATTATTTCTATTAAGAATGATTATTTGAATATATATATATATATATATATATATATATATATATATAATGTACTGTTGAAGTAGCATATGCTTTAATCTAATGGAAAATGTTTTCTAACCAAAGTGTCTTTGATTGATCTTATATATATATACATATGTATATGTATATATATTGTCATCCACAGACAGACTGTTTCGTTCTACCTCAACACGTCAGTGTGGCTAGACACACTAGATTCCGGAAACTGGGATCGAAACCCGGCTGGCTGAAACGCCAATCCAAGATTTTACTACTCAGCCACGAGGAAACCACCGTAAGCGAAGGGAATTTAAACGCTTATGTATCACATTTGTTTTGTTTACATATATCGGCTTAACGGCTACCGAGAGCTCAATTTATTTGAAGAGCCTTGCTTCTCACTAGTGACAACCATTACTTCCTTCGCTAGAGGGCTCAACCCTACAAGGGTAGGGGAACATATATATTGTCATCCACAGAAAGACTGTTTCGTTGTATCACAACTCTTCAGTATGGGTGTTTGTGTGTGTGTGTGGTGAGGGTACCTGGCCTATATGTTTTTTACATCTTTCAAAACTTTTTCACTTGACGATTACTTAAGGTCAAAACGAGTTAAAAACAATAAAAAAATGAACGACATAAATGTAATATTCCTATTAGTCTAATTCCTTTTGATCATATATATATAATGAAATGGGAAGTAATAAAGAAATACCGTAAATAAAGATATACTTTGGGTCGACGCAAGGGGATTTTAAGACTAGGTACTATAACCATAAAACGAGTTTCTCACACGAAAAGTATAGGCATAGTACTACGTTATCTAGTTATGTGTGGGAGCTCAAGGATAACAAAGGGATAGATCCTATAATGAAATTGGAAGTAATAAAGAAATGTCGTAAATATAGGATAGGAGTTGTCTCCTTTGCATGGAGGAAAAAACTAGCAATAGCATCTTGTAAAAGTAGAGATATGTTAAACCAAAGATCGAGGGTGTTAAATAGTTGTAGACACAAAAGGGCCTGGTTGCTCTATAATTAGAAATAGGTTTCAGAGATTTTTTTTTCTTAATAAAAGTAAGGTTTTTTATTTTTATTTATTTTTTTATTTTTTAAATTTTATATTTTTTATTTTTATCTTTTTTTAATTTTTTATTTATTTATTTTATTTTTTATATGTAAATTCTAAGCTAGGTGGGTTTTTGGTGAATATAGAATTAGTCGGAGTTTGGCTTCCTGATGATCCGATCAGGCGAAACTTTAGTAGAAGATTTCTAACTCGCGATTTAAGTTAATTTTTTAATTGGCTCCACTTGTGTTGAGCACTTTTGTAATTGTAGCATTGCAGGATTCGCGGAAGGTTTTTAGTTTTCTTTTGACCAACTGACTGCGTATCCCTTGATTTTTTTCAATGGGTCGGATGAGGTTGGCCTTTTCTTTCTTTTTGACCAATATTTTTTTCTTTTTCCCCCGGGTAGTGATTCGAGATACTTTTATCTCTTGTTCCTGGCGGGGTTTTTTTCGTTTTATTTCTGGTACCGTGAATGCTGGTAGATATTAGATTAGTAAATAAATAAATAAATAAATAAATATATATATATATATATATATATATATATATATATATATATATATATATATATATATATATACCGTGTTTTAGGCGCATTTGACGATTGGGTGTAGAAGACGAATCGTTGTTTTTGGACTATACACACCATATATAAAAACAACCTCAAAAGTAGCTACTCTGCTCATAACAGGTACACATTTGTGGACATATCGGGTGTAAACAACTTTACATGATTCCTCTTCCCTGTCGTTTCTTTCAACAAACCTCACGAATATTCTCGGAAAATATAAATTAGACGACTGTAGCACTGAACATTCCTAAACACATATGCTGGTTACAACCATACACATACAATTACATTACACATTTGATCAGCATACTTATCAAGTTTCACTTGACAAGATATAGTACGTCATTTTATTAGTGGTATATTATATTATATCCAAACTTATCTCGAGCATCGAAACAGTTAAAGATTGCTATTGAAAAAACGAATTTATTACAATAATGCAATCATACCAAATGTCATATAAGATAAGACTACTTTTATTATGTTACTCTTTTTATTAATATAATATGAATTATGATATGATTCTGATTTCAGTAAAAAGTATTTTTCTTACTAAGTTAAGGTTTAACTTATCGTCAATCACATCGTGTTAACAACGTCCCATACACCACAGTATTTAAGTTTCACATTTATACTGGATGTATACGATAACTGTTGATTTTTAGGGGTATTTTAATGTTAAAAAGCTATCTTATGCACTGATATATATAGTATATAATATTTATATATACAAGAGTCAGTCAAAAAATAAGAACCTTTGGAAAAAAAAAATTAATTTTTTTTCTTAAAATATCAACTCTGTATTATTTAGAATATGGTTTATTGCAAAAGTTCGTTTAATCTCGCAAAATATGTTTTGAGGCTATTCCGAATGACGACAAATTAAAGTAATCCATGTTTGAAAAGATTGGTTTGCTTTGGTTGGGTTGGGTTTTATGGCATATCAACCTTTGTAGGTTATCTAAAGCCAAATCCATTTTTATTTAAATAATCAGTTCTATTTCAAACAATTCAGTTTAGTATGAATACACTGTTTGTCAAAAACATTTTTATTTCAAACTATTCAGTTTATTCAAGCAGTTATATATAACAATTCAGTTTAGTGTAAGTACAGTTACAATGTCAAAAACAGTTCAATTTCAAATAATTTCGTTTAGCATAATTACGCAGTTTAAATATAAGTACGGTCTAATCGTCAAAAACATTTCTATTTCAAGCTATTCAGTTTAATCAAACAATTCAGTTTAGCATAAGTATTCCATTAGTTCTATTTAACCCATATATAGGGCCGTATCAGGTGCTACCACGCCGGGCCAGAGTGGACCTGGGAGTAAAGGCAATGAAGGGGTGCACCGTATTCCCCAAGGCCCCAGCATTTCTGGGACCTCACCATCAGACTGTTTAGTGTCATATCTAGGACACTCTTAGGGGGTTGTCTTACTCCTCTGCAGAGGTGCAGTCGGTGTATTCTAGAGCCCCAGCCGACTGGGCAATGTTGTTTGAAAAGAGGTCTGTCATCAAAGTTATTGTGTCGATAAAGTGTAAACCATGTGAAATTTACAGAAGAATATCTGATGAGTGCGTCACTACAAACCTGAATTGAAAAGACATTTCATAGAGGGGAAACACGGTTACTTTCTGGTAAAGACAATCTTCCATGTGCAATGGTCAGTAAAGTGTAATATAATTAAGGATTATTCTTAATTATATTCAGTAATTATTTTATTTGTACTAATGAACTGTCAGCAGCTAAAAAAATTGAATGTTAGTGTAGGTCGGTGCAAAGATCATATTCGTACACGTGTCCCAGGATGAGGTTGGCAGATTATTAAGTTGCGAGGTTGTTTTTGAAATCGTGGGTTAATGGCTGGATATTGGAAAAATAAACGCGTCGTCTGCTGGGGACTGAGTGATGGAAGTTTTTAGTGATGAGATCACACTGGAAAGTTAAAGACACGCGGTCTCATCATAATTAGCTGATGAAATAATTATCATATATAATCAAAGATTTTTTTTAATTACGAGGGAGTTTGTAATTTGGGCAGATCAGTTTAGAGCGGAGGGTCGAGGCTTTGATAAGCCTCTGGGGCTGGGGAAATGGGGAAAGATGTTTCCTACATCTGGTTCTCATGTGTCCGATAGCGTCTTTTTGACAGAACTGTAGATTTTTCATTCTGTCTCTCTCGTGTTTCGATGGACCGACTGCTGTGTACGAAAATGTTGCGGTCAGAATAAAACTTTTCGAATTTTGAAAAAAAATTCGATGTGTATTGTATTTGAAGAATATGACATCTATTGATATTCGAGATTGTACCAGGTCGATGAGGTTGGTAAGTTCCCGGTGGCTGTTCCGACTCCCGATAACTCCTTTGTGTTTATGAAAACTCTCTGATTGCTCTCCTACTTCCCTCAACTGTCATCGTCGAAGAATAAAAATATTGGAATATATTTTTATATATACGTGTTTCTCAAGATCAACCATTAGTATAATATAAAAGAAGATCTGGTGGAATGTATTGTAGAATATAAAAGGACTCATCACAATTCATTTCCTTGAAGAGGTGCAATTCTAAATAATGCTTCCTAATAATAATATTAATAATAATAATAATAATAATGCTCACTAATTCCTTTGCCAAAATTTACCTTATTTTTTGAATGACCCAGATATAATTTTATAGAACTGTAAGTAATGAATAGTCAGTTCAAACCATATAAGTTCTATCATAAATGACTGACTTCGGCATTAAATAACCAAGCAATGGTTGACATCCTGGAAACCAACCAACTAAACCAATGTGACTGAACGGTTAATTATGCCATATATGAAGTTAAGGAAAATCACAATTCCCATGATTAGTTATTGTTTGTCGATTTGATTCGATTTAAGATTCTGGTATAATTCAAGATTCCATCAAACCTGAGGAAAGCCACAAAACATACTGGTCGAATCGATTATTAAATTCTGAAGGAAAAGAACACTTGGTGATATTTGCAGAATAAAGATAATCTTTCACTTCATAAATTTAAACAACAGGAGACTGATTGACTTGGCAGAGTTTCTGACGACAAGATTACAAATTAAAAGTTAGTATGGAATGTTTGTCGGGCAGATATTCTTCACAAATTAATGATATAGCTGTAAATTAGCTTTCAAGGAAATATTACTTTAATATTATATATATATATATATATATATATATATGTGTGTGTGTGTGTGTGTGTGTGTGTGTGTGTGTGTGTGTGTGTTGAGAAAAATTGAAAAGCAAATTAATACCAAGTGAAGAATTTAATGTGAAAGAAAGTTGACGTTGTAACGTTTCGGTTTGAATAAACCATCATTAGGACTTAGAAAAGATGTTATCACGTGTCGTTTCATCACTGAGGGGTGTTTAATGAAATGCAAAACAAGGGAAGAAATCTCTTCCCTTGTTTTGCATATATACACAGAAAGGGGGGGGGCAACCGTTTAATCAATAAATCAGCGTCCATATTTCAAAAAATATCTGTGTAAAGCAATGATAAAAAAACAAATGGAACCATCAAGAGACTTAACGAAGTAAAAAGAGAAAGAAGAAGGAAAGAAAACGAATATCTTTTTGAAATATGATCGCTGATTTATTGATTTCATTAAACTTCTATTTGGATGACTTTATTTTTCAATATTTTTTTTCTTATTGTCGAATTCTTTTCTATTATTTACTTATATATATACACGTAATCAGATAATATGATATTAATGCCGAACTGTATAATGTTATTTCTGTGTGATTAACTCAGGAGAGTCTTTTGTTGTACTGTTAAAAAAGGAGGGGATTATTTTAAAACATAAATATGTACTGAGGAAAATAAATGTTCCTTTAATCACTCAAGGACAAACGATGGAGTTCCGAGATCTCTCTATATATATCCACACACACACACACACGTATATATATATATATATATATATATATATATATATATATATATATATATCATTTTGGGCTTTTGGACTGTCGTCATCGTCTTTATCGCTATATTCTCAACGTTTCGGCCGATATGTCCTCTGGCTTTCTTCATGAGTTTCTTATCGAACTTGGGAGCCGACATAGAACTTCGAACCACGTCCTTTATCTAATCCACCGGGGTCGCTTGTTCTGATTCCGTTAACCATATCTGAGTACAAGCGTTAAGTATTCCTATGGTGTTACTCGTCAGGATTGAACCCGCTACCACCAGATGATTGTCTCTTAACAATAGAGGAATATTTAACACTTGTACCCGGTTACGGTTAACAAAATTAGAGCAAGAAACCTCGGGGAATTAAATGAAGGGCATGATTTGTAGACTCTTAAATTCGACAAGGAACACCTGAAGAAGGCTGGGGGACATATCGGCTGATACGTAGTGAATATGACAATGAAGATGAAGATAATAGTCCGAAAACCCTTTATGATTAAAATCATCAAGCTTCATCTTAGAAATTCATCCAACCAGCACATATATATGTGAGAATAGCGTTAACAGATTCAATGGAACATGTCAGTTCCTCTCTCTCTCTCTCTCTCTCTCTCTCTCTCTCTCTCAATCTATCTATCAACTTTCTCTTTATCTCTCACACACAAACATATACAGACACAAACATTTATGTATACATGGAACATGGTTACTCTCTCTCTCTCTCTCTCTCTCTCTCTAACACACAAACGCATACACGTGCGCTCATATACATTTATGTATTAATGCAACTCAAAAATGAGTAAAGTTGTCTCCCTTTAGTCGACGGTGACCCGAAGGCTCCCTTTTCAATAGCTACTATACCGAGGTGTAGAGGAGGGCGCTAACCCTTTTGAGTCTTTGGTATGACTCAACCTGGAATTGAATCCCGGTCTCCTGGACCATCGGCGAACACTCTGCTCATTAGGTCAATGGCCCGTTTAGGATAGCGTAAACATAGTCAACGAATCATGATGACCGTCATTTTCTCGCTAATGGAATCAACAGACCCATAATTTTATAGAGGAAAAACTAACACACACATACACACATATAACCACTCGCACATACTCACATATATACACGCACACACACGTGTGTGAATATTAATGGAAAGTAAAATTGTAACCCTCTGAAATGAAGAAAAATCAGTTTAAACCAGGGAAGAGTATGGAAATAATTGCTAGATATTGAAAAACCCTATTTTTTGGAAGCTGTAAACGCACACACCTGTATATGGGAATATTTGAATGCATATATAATACTAAGTAAATTTAAACACATATTTAAAGTGTTGCAATTTTATTTTCCATCTGTAAATATATATATATATATATATATATGCGTGTGTGTGATCATGTACGTGAGAGCGTGCATATGTGTGCGTATGTAAGAGTGACGATGCAGTCGGTTAAAAGTTTCAATTTACTTTAAGTAATGGTGTTCTATCTGCATCAGTAAATTACATGAATACTTAGAAATGCCGATGTCAGTGTCGATTGATCATTCTGTTAATTATCTGTTTGCATCGGGATTAAACCGAAATGGGATTTCGTCTTTGAGTTTGGATATCTATTCAATGACCATCAGATGTTTGGATATCTAGAAATTTATTGAAAAATAAAATCATATCAATAGGCAATACTAATCATTATATACTGAGATATTCTTAAAATTCTTTTTAACTTAAATCAATAATAATATTAATACCCTTTAATTAACACAAATAATAATAATAAAAAAAAGATTCCTGAAAACCTAAGTAGACTTGCTGTCACTCAGACTCCAGTGAATAACCATCGGCTGAGGCTGGTGTGAAAAACTTGAGAAGAGTCCACCGCATCTACATGGACGACATCGAGCTGCTTGGAAAAAATGAAAAAGAATTGGTGACTGATACAAACAAAACAAATATACAGCCAGGATTTAGGAACGGAATCTAGCATAGAAAAATGTGCCATGCTCATAATAAAAAGGCGAAAAAGACAAAGAAAGGAAGGAATAGAACTGTCAAATCAAAAATGAATCCGAACGCTTGGAAAGAGGGAAAATTTGAAGTACTTGGGAATAAAAGAAGCGGATACCATGAAACAAGCAGAGATGAAAGAAAACCTTAGAAAAGTGTTCCTCAGACGAACAAGAAACTTTTCGAAACCAAGCTCTGGAAAAGAAATCTTAACAAAGGGATAAACACCTGGGTTGTCCCTCTTGAAAGATACTCGGGATCATTCTTGAAATAATTGAGGGAGAGACTTCAACAAGTGAACCAGAGGACAAGAAAGCTGATGAAGTTGTACAAGGCCTTACATCCGAGAAATGACAGAGACAGACTATATTTGTCAAGAAAAAATTGAGGAAGAGGACCCGCCAGTATTGAAGATAGCGTAGATTCATCAATACGACGACATTATAAAAAAGAGCAAAGAATGACTAATTAAAAGTAGAGGGAATATAAGAACAAACAGGACAACAATAAAAGAGAAAAAAAAATGAGAAGAAAAACAATGGATATTTCAAACGACGAATTGGCGAAATCTCAGTCGAGACGATCTGAATATGGTTACAAAAGGGAAACCTTCAGACCAAACCTGAATCACTTTTATAGCAGCACAAAACAATGCCATAAGGATAAATTATGTAAAAGCGAAATTCAGTCGTATGTAACAGAATAGCAAGTGTATATTGTGTTGTGATAGAGACGAAACCGTTTATAGCATAATAAGCGAATGTAGCAAACTAGGACAAAAGGAGTATAAGATTTTTTCCCAATTTTGACTATCAATAGAATTAATGTCTTACTTTTAAAAAATGGCGTTCGCTCGAAATATTAAAATATCAACATGTTTGAATTTACAAGAATCGTCCCGAAATTTCTTAAAATGAGAAAGAATATATTAAACAGAAAAATTGTTTATCCTCATCGACGAGGTGTGAATATCTAATGACATTGACAGGTGTCTGAAAAAAATGTCATTAGATTACCGACATGACGATGACGGATTTTGATTAAGTTAAAACTTATAAATTCCAAAGGCGTCGAAATCTTCATATAATTCTTTCATTTTATTTATTTTTTTATCTTATTTTAATTTTGCATTACCCACTTAAGTTTCACTTACTTGTAAATGTACCAAAGAAAATGTGTGACAGGAGTGCAGAGTTTAATTTACCCTTGTGTCTGGAATAGACAAAATCACTACCCACGGAAAATGACGTATCCAAATCCAAATGAATGTGGAAGTCAGATGATAAATTTGGGTGTAACGATTGGTTCTTAGCGATCTGAACAGAATTCATCAAAGACTTGCTGACCATGTAATGTTGATTTTGACGAACAGTTGGTTTTCTGATTTTGAAATATGTAAACAGCTAAATTGGGAAGAGTAAGCTTAAAGAGAAACTCCTGCACGAGTTGAAACACTAAATAATGAAAACCAAACATCTCAGAACGCTGAATCTAAACACGAAAATACAGAAAAAAACGTAGAAATAATTTTTAAAAATCATACGTGAACAGAAACCTATATTACTAACTTTCAGGAATAAAGAATGGAAAAAAGTCAATATAGAGACATAAAAAGTAAATCAATTATTAGAATAGATACCAATAAATATCACCGAACTGAACGAGTCAATCAATTAATAAAAAAAAGAAGCAAAAACGACTTTGATGAAATAGGTATCCCCCAAAAGAATCTGAACAGGAATGCAAAACCTGGATGGGAAATTTGAATACAAGGACAAACAATCCAAACTATTAAGGCAGATTAACGTGAAGGAACTAAACGAAATGTGAGGATCCCTAAAAGACAACCGCAGATAAGTCTGACCACACAAATGGAAGATAAAATCAAAAGATATTGGCAAAAGAAAAGAGAATCAAAAGATGCTGAGAGAAGATCAAGAAATATAAACCAAACTGGAGATTCCAAAATAACGAAAGAAAATTCTAACCAACAAGTTTGTGGCTAGAGAACAAGAAAAACAAATGGACGCAAAAGAAACGAAACAATTTTGGTGTAAAATATGGAAACAGAAATACTAGAACAAAAATGCTAAATGGATTGTTGTCAAGAGCGGGCGTAAAAGGCAACAGGAAACTGATTCTTGTATTAATTCAAGAGAGAACACGGTTGTTAGTGTCACGCTTTCTCCCTCTCTCTCAGTAGCTGTTCCTTCCTTCTTTCTCTCTCTCTCCTTCAGGTCCTCGCCTTCCTTCCTTCCTTCCTTCCTTCTCTTTCCTTCTTTCCTTCCTTCTCTTTCCTTGCGATGTAACACGTTCGTCGGGCAAATGCACTCAGAACAAAAAAAATCGCCCATTCAGCCGTTACCGTGCGTATTTGTATTATTGTGAGATCTCGTAACAATTTGCATACGTGCAAATTACCTCTCGCAGGTTCGAGATTTCCCCTCGTCAAATATGCTCGAGGCAGCCATATCGGTTTTCACTCTACAAGCCAGACACGTTCGTGCGCGCTTCGAATGCCCAGGTACGTTACCTTCACATGGATAAAGAAAAAAGAAAAAAAGAAAAATTGATTTGAAGAACTTAAAGAACTCTCTGGGGTGATTATACACCTGCACTCAATATTAGTAACACTCATGGAAATACAAAGTTAGTAAATACCAGGTCAAGATGACATACATGAATTCTGGTTTTAAAAAACGGCACGATCAACCACGACGGATTGGCTCTGCTACTGAGTACATTCCTACAAGAAACTAGCATAACAGAATGGATGCCGAACGTAAAAAGGAATAAGATTCAAAAGAATACACAAATAGCAACCATCTCCGGCAACTATTGACCAAGAACGTGTTTACCCATGATGTTGAAAATCTTGACCGTACAGATAAGTGAAGAAATCCATTACTTCCTTGTAGTGAGTGGACTTTTTCTGGGAGAAGAAATGATACCATAGTAAAGCAAGAAGGAATATATACATCAACACATCGTCAAAGAAAGCAAAACAAGGCAGACAAATATAGCAATGGCATGGATTGGCTACAAAAAAAGCATATGATGTGGTCCCACAAAATTGGATAACACTATGTCGGAAAATGTAGAAAATATCAGATAAATCATAGACTACCCCTTGAATGCCATAGAAAATTGGAGAGAGGAGTTGACGGCAGGAGGGCAAAGCCTAGCGGAGGTAAAAATCCAAAGAGCTATACTCCAGGTGGATTTCCTTTCACCACTGCTATTTGTTAAAGAAATGATGCCACTCAACTACGTGTTTTGAAAAAACAACGAATTTACAAAATCACACAAGAGAAGATTAATCACCTGATGTACATGGACGATAAAAAGTTGCTGTAAAAGATGAAAAAAAATGGAAATTCTCAATCAAACAATAAGAATATATATATGGCCAGGATATAAGAATAGAATTTGGCATTCAAAAATGTGGCATGCTCATTATAAAAAATAGGCAAAAAGAAACAGTAAAAGGAATAGAACAACGAAATAAAAAAACACCATTTTAACGCTTTATAGAAAAGTAAAACTACGTGTATTTGGGAATAATGGAAGCAGACAACATCAAAAATACGGAAATGAAGGAAAAAAAAATCAGAAAAGTCTGCATCAGAAAAACGAGAAACCTTCTCCCAACCAAGCTCTATGACAAACATCTCATCAAAGAGCAAAAAACATCGGCAGCCCCACTTGTAAGATTCTCTGGATGATTCTCAAAAAGGGACAAGGAAGGAACGTGGATAAATGGACCAAAGGACAAGAAAGTTGAGGACTATGCACAAGAAATTTACATCCAAGAAATGATACAGACAGATTCAATGCAGCAAGAAACGAAGAAGGAAGAGCACTTGGCAGTGTTGCGTTAATGCGCCAATGCAAGGACACGTGGACTTCGTTAAAGAAAGAAAGGCTAATTAAATTAGCCAAAAAAAGCATTAGCAACATAAATTCAGATAAAAAACGACTAAAACGAGGAAACAGAAATGGAAGCACAAATGTGTTTGGATATTTCAAGCGACTAAGTAGCAAGATTGTATTGGAGAATAAATGGAAATGGCAACGAATAGGGAATCTAAAGAAAAGAAAAACAATCTCTACAAAGAGCAGCACAAAACAAGGCCATTAGGAACAATTGTGTTAAAGCAAAAATTGACAATACGCTGCTGAATTGGAAGTTTGTTTGTTTCTTTGTTTGTTTGTTTCTTTCTTTGTGTTGAATAACATATTAACCTTTGTAAGTTATTTAATGTCGAATTCATTTTTATACAAATAAACAGTTCTATTTCATACAATTCCGTTTAGCGTAAGTACACAGTTTAATTGTAAAAGATATTTCTAATTCAAACAATTCAGTATAAGTATAGTTTTCGTTTAAACACAGTTAAATGTCAAAACAGTTCTATTTCAAACAATTCAGTTTAGCATAAGTATGTAGTTTAGTTCTATTTAACCCATAGATAGGACTCTATCAGGTGCAGCCACTCTGGATCTTGGTAGCGATGGAAATGAAGGAGTGCTCTACATTCCCCAAAGCTCCAGCATAATTGGAACCTCACCATCAGATTGTTTAGTGTCCTATCCAGGACACCCTATGGCGGGGTCATACTCCCCTACAGAGAAGCCGACTGGACAAGAGAAGAGCAAGTGTTAAATAAGTGGACAAAAAAATTAATCGATAAATCGTATAGTAAGTGAATGCAGTAAACGAATACTAAAGGAGTATTAGACTAGGCGTGACGGGGTGGGAAAGGTAATCCACTGGGAATTACGCAAGAAAATAAATTTTGACCGTACCATCAAATGGTATATGCACAAATGGTACATGCACAGAGTCATTAAATTCTTTGCGATTTAGAGATATAAACGGATCACCAAAGTTGATTAACGAAAAAAGCAGAATTTGCCGTCTCGTGGACTTTGTGGCAGCGGTGGACAAAAGAGTGAAAATAAATGGAAGTGAAAAGAGATATAAATACTTTGATCTTGACAAAGAACTAAAATAATTGTTGGAACATGAGGGTGATGGTGATACCAATTGTAATTGTTGGGTTTGAAAAGGAGACCAAAAGAGTTGGAAATCAGAGGGAGAATCGAAACCGTTCTGGCTATAGCATTATTGCGATCGGCTAGATCACAGAAGAGTCCAGGAGTTCTGAGGAGACTCTTTGCCACTCGGACTTCAGTGAAATACCACCAGCTAACGCTGGTATGAAAAACTTGTGAATAGTGAAATAGTTATAGAGTCTTCAGATTTAACAGGACATTAGTCTTTGAATAAAAATCAGTAAATAATGAAAAGACTCTCCAATCAAGATTGATTTATTATTGTATGTAAAACAATCGAATTCCAAATAAAACGTCTAGAATTATTTCTGAAGTATATTGAATTTTCAAATCAAATATAGTTTTAACTTTTATGAATGCTAGGTTTTGTAATATTTTGAAAAGTGAGACACAAGTTGGTAGCTCTGAATTCTTTTGTCGAGAGAGTGAAGTTTACAAATCACATTGGATTTGCCTGATATTCTCCGAGTGTTGCTCATTGGATTTGTTTTCATAGCTTAGTGTACGGCCTCGGGATATTTGTTTCTCAGCCAATATGACCTTGCCCGATCAACAACGTTCAGGCAAAACGAGTGAAATTTCTTGAACTATTTAGTTACTGTACAGTGAGTAACTGAACTTTCATCCTTTCACACAAGAAAACTTTGGTTCCTTTCGCAGCATTATGGTCCAGTCCGAACTCGTAAAGCCTAAGTTCCCGAATGAGACAACTTTGTATATTCATCTGTGTCGCTTTCAAATCATACATTACGTGAAGCAATTTACAACGTGTCAGCGTATCAACTACCACGATACTACTAACTACAGAAAATAACTCTCACGATATGAACTGCTTTGGTCACATGATATACGCGTAGCAAACTAGAACTTACCTAAATATGGCAAAACTTTTCTATACTACTTGTAAGTTACTCGAGATCGTCCTGAAAATGAACTCAGTTGGAACCCGGATGAACTAAATAAAGATGGCATTCATAATGTAAAAGACCTTAAAGCAAGGAATGACGAAAATTGACTACATGTGTCTTGAGACGAAGGAGAACGAGGACTCGCAAGAATTGAGGATTGCATTGAAGCAACAATTCGAGAAGTTAAGAAATACACTTAAAAGAGCAAAGAAAACAAACGCTAATGTGAGTCTAAGGATAAAACAATGAAAGAATAAAATCTTGAAAACAGTAAAAGAACTTTATGGATACTTCAAGCGATAAAATGACGTGATTGCACACGAGATGTCCTCGACATCGCAAAGAACGGGAAACCTCAAGAGAGAAATTGAAACCCTGTTAATTGTAGCACCAAATAACACTATGAAACTAATTATATCAAAGAGAAAATTAACAATACGAAGCAGAATATTAAGAGAAAGTAAAGACGTAATAACATCATAAGCAAATGCTGCAAACTATCATGAACAGAATACACGACTGTCCATGACTGGGTAGGATTGGTGATTGACAAGAAATATATGACTATACTAACAAATGATTTATGCACAAATCTTAATCCATCTGAGAAAATGGGATGCCTAAAATCCTCTCAGATTTTGAGATAGAAACGGATCATCTAATCCCGGCTACAAATTAATTGTTTGTTTATGTTTAATGGCATATCAACGTTTGTAGGTTATTTAACGCCAAACCCATTTTTATACAAATAATCAGTTCTATTTCAAATAATTCTGTTTTGCATGAGTACACAGTTTAATTGTCAAAAGCATTTCTATTTCAAACAATCCAGTTTATTCTAACAGTTCTCATTCAGCCAATTCAGTTTAGTATAAGTATATATTTTGTTTACTCAAAGCTAAACGTCAAAACAGTTCTTTATTAAGCAATTCAGTTTAGCCTAAGTTCAGTTTCAATGTCAAAACAGTTCCATTTCAAACAATTCAGTTTAGCCTAAGTATGCAGTTTAATTCTCATAAACATTTCTATTTCAAACAATTTAGTTTAGTCAAACAGTTCTAATTCAAACAATTCTGTTTAGCATAAATATGCAGTTTAGATCTATTTAACCCACAGATAGGGCCTTATCAGGTGCTACCATTCCGGGCCAGAATGGATCTGGGGGCAATGGTAATGAAGGAGTGCTCTGCATTCCCTGAATTCCCAGCAGCACTGGAACCTCACCATCAGATTGTTTAGAAGCATTCGGGGTATTTTACAGCCCAAGCCGACTGGGCAACCCAGCTACGAGATCAGAACTAGTGTTAATTTATCAAGAGAAAAAGAACTTGCCATAAAGTGAATTTTGCCGTTGCAGCAAACCACTGAATCAAAATCAAAGAAAGCGAAAAGATATGCAAAAACCTCAAACTGGAAAAGAAAAAACACAGTGAAAAAAGAATCTTTGGACAGAACATGTACAATAGTAATAAATATCTGTATTCTGATCAAGTTCCGTAGTGTTATTCATCCAAGAGTTTCTTCAAAATGCAATTTTAAATTCTTTTTTTCTTTGCATTTTCTGAAATCATCCACTTTAATCTTTTTTTTTTACACTATGGATATTTATGATCTAAGGTAATTTTTTCCAAAAATATACTTCTCTATCTGCAAAAAAATTTAATTGGTTCGTTGACTTACCTTTTAAAATCTGTCGTGACTAAATTTAGAGTTCAAAGAGAAATATTGAAAACACATCAAATATAATTAGAAATTCTATTAATCATTTTAAAAGTTTCAGTTCGATCTTCAATCATTCTTCTTCTAGTAAAGTCGCAAATCCTAATTTCTCTGATATTTTTATGCAACTGAGATCTTTTACTCTTTTTATTATTCTTGTCTTTCTTTTTTCTATGCCATCCAATCCAATATTAATTACACTTCAATTTTACTGATTTGACACTGTATCCCAAGCAAGTTTAAAGTATTCTATATAAAGTCTAACTTGGGTTTTATAGATTTCTAACACAACATTTGCCTCTTTCGTAATGAAGTTTCGAATCATCCAATTTACCTTCGATACAATAAACAAAATATAATTGTTAGTTTCAAATGTATCATCAAAGCCAACTTTAAATTGCATTCCTCATTAACATTTTTATTTTCTTGTTTAGAATTTTTATTCAATTTTAATGTTTTGGATCCAATATGTGGTACTTTACATTTTTCAGTATCAAATTTTAATATGAAAATATCTTCCCAATATTTCAATTTATTTAGATCCACCTGTGTAATTTCCTTATAATAAAGGTCTAACAAGTCGTTGAACATCAGCAGAAAATAGTTTTATTTCTGATTTTATATAATTAGGTAAATTACTTCTGAATATTAAAAACAACAATGGTCCCGGTAGTGATATCTGAGTTAGGCCACTTATTAAAAATAAAGAATAGGATTTCTTTTTTCTTCTATCATTAAAATCTTTGAAATCCTTTGTATTATATTTCCAAATTGCAAAGATGCGCTGTGCAACTTCTAAGAGTCCTGTGTTGGTAATAATTGACATTCTACTGAAAGTCAGAATCTAAGTTTGATTGCTATATTTTATGGAATATCAAACTTTGTGGGATATTTAATACCAAAGCCATCCTTGTTTAAGGAGAGTACAGGTACTAATTAAACCTAAGCTTGGTAGAAGGATAAAAGAGTCCATGCCTTTCCGAAGAGCATGTTCAAAAGTAAAGGAAACAATACAACTGGAGTTCAAACAAACATCCCACAATGTCACAGATCAACACGTAAGCAACTACGTTACAGATCAACACTTAAGCAGCTATGCTACCAGGTTTCAACCAGAACTAAATATTCGTGGCTGGTCAAATCTATAAACCATCAGAAAGCGATTTCTGAAATAACTAATTAAATATTTTAGCTTTACTTGTCAGGCCTTACCTCAAAAAGATATCAACCAAAGAAATAAATCAATATATAAAAAATGACCCTTTGTCCCGTGACCTGCGTAAGAGATTTCATTCATATCGGATTCTGAGCGGATATTGCCTCGTCAATAAATGACTTCCTTCCTACCCAGAATGCCTCAGCAACGAAGACGATGTCCACTGTTTTTACATGTCAACCTTTTCCTCCATTATTTGAGAAGCGAAAGAAACGCCAAGTAAATCTCATCGATCGAGGGCGGGAAAAAGGTAAAAATCGGCTTTTAATACACTCACACCGACATCAATCTTTGAAGAAAGATTTTGTCGCTGCGAACACAGGATATTAAAGTGTACTTTTAGGGCTAAAACACTGGCGTATCTTTGACTCGGAAATCTCCGAGGTTTGACCACTTCAACATGATATATGTTTCTGAGAATTCATCGTGTTTTCCTTCCTAATATATGGACAGTTAATGCTATAAATATTTCATCTTTACTTCCCATTCACGTTCTGCGTTTCGGCAACAATCTACCTGTAACGACTTTCTGTTTTGGTGACCGAGAAGAGAAAAAAATTGAATAAGGTGAAGAATTGTGTTAATTTACCTTAAGATCAAACTCGCAGCGTAACTGACCGTTTCCCAGGATGGATTTACCAGAAAAGTTGGTTTGTTGGTTGATTATTTTTACGGTTTATCGATCCTTGTTGATATATTTAATTCCAAAGTCGGTACATGTTTTAAAGTTATTCTTATTTAATAAAAAATTATATGCAAATGATTATAGGTCAAATTACTTTTCATAATGATTTGTGTTCAGTTATATGCTTTTAAGAATTCCTATGAAACAGTTAAATTTTCGAAGCATTTATATGTTGAAAGTAACTAAAAAAGTTCACAATCATTTTAAACAAGTAAATATTTTGTTGCAATATCATTGCATTAAGAGCCAATGTATTGATGTCGTTTGGTTTGCTTTAGTTAATTTGTTTAATGACATATCAAACTTCGTGGGTTAATGCCAAAGCCCTTCTCACAGAATGACAGCAGTGAAAATATGTAACCCGTAGCTGGGGGGGATAAGCGAGTTCATGCCTTTCCTAAAAGTATTAATACGAAAGTGAACGTAATAGAAAGTTCGAACTCGCTTACAACGTCCTTGCAGTTCAGAAAGTTAGCCACTTCGCCAGGGAAACTACTCCTGATATAGTGTTGTATAGCCATATAATAACCATAACCATGATTAACTATACAAACACATAATACATATACATATACAGCAGAATCATAATGGCACAATGAATAATGACGAGCGAAGACTTCCTTAGAAAAATATGTACCTCTCATCTTATTGTAACGTTTGTGTGTGAGAAGGAGTTGGAGACCGAACAGGACTGCAATATATTGACCCCCACTCTTATGGCCGTCAGCGTTGTGTCTTTCTCGATCTCCAGGGCTGCTCAACCGGAGGCCCAGGGGCCCAGCTCTCTGCTGGATGATGGCTTTCTTTACTGAATCTTATCACCAACTGGTCTCCAAAACTTCAACGAGTGCTTTCTGTACCTCCCCTATATGTTTTGAAAAGTTGTCTTCCTCTTTTTGCAATTGTTTCTAGAGACAAATATAAAATCTGGTTTAACTCATCATTAAAAAAAACATAGTATAATTAAGAGTTGGAAAAATTTTCTTAAATTTGATTAATTCCCGGAACTAATAAGTTTTACGAGATATTCAACGGAAACGTCGGATAAATAATTATAATTCTATGGCTGATATAAGCTGAATTATGAAAAGACAAACAAATAATAATTATGAATATATGAAAATATGCAGAGAAGAATTGTGTACGAATTGGTGCTATCTAAAATCTTGTTGATACTTAGAACGTTTTGAAATACCTTCACACACGGGGTTGTCTTCGTGGTGTAATGGTTAAAGCGATGGCCTGCGGAATCGTAGTAAGCGAGTTCGTACTCCAGTCACGTTATTACGTTCACTTTCGGGCAAATACCCTTGGGAAAGGTATGAACCCCCTTATCCTCCCAGCTATGGGTTAAATAGTACCACTACTGTTCTTCTAGGAGAATGGGTTTGGCATTAAATAACCTAAAAAGAGTTGATATGCCATTAAACAAAGAAAGAAACCTTCACACACACACACACACACATATATATATATATATATATATAGTCCTATCTATGGGTCTAATAGAACTGTTTGGCGTGTAAATTGAGTGGAAAGAAATGAATCATGCGGAATTGAATTGCAAGAAATAGAAATATTTTATCATTCAATTATGTGTAAACAAATAACTGGGGTTTGATTGGATTGTTAGTGATACATAGCAATACTTAACTGTGTGCACACGAATGATTAATATTCAATAGAATAAGTAGTGTTAAATAGCAATACTTGTAAGTACTTCACTGTCAGCAAACAAATGATTAATATTGAATAGAAATAAAAGCATTAGATAACAATAAATTAAACTATTTAACTGTGTAGAAATAATTGTAATTCTTGTGTGCAAACAAATTTGTCCTAATCCAATTAAAACTAAGATTACATACAAACTATTCACTAACAAATCATAAATGTATATCCATTTATATAGGATTTGGTATTAAAAAACCAACAATGGTTGATATGCTCAAAACCCCAATCAAACTAAATCATATATATCTAATATGTATTAATAAAGAGAATTTGGCATTAACCAACAAGGGTTGATATGCCATGAAACCCAACCCAACCGCAATTAAATATTAAACATCGAACTTACCGTTGTTTCTATACGTGCTGTTGAAATTTGAGAACTTTTGAACCAAAATTGGCCAAGTTATCAGTTTACGAAATGATATTAATTTTCTGAAACATCTGGTACATCCCAATGATACCAAATTCATATACGAGGGTCGTCCAAAAAGTTAGAAACCTCTTCAAGGTTTGTTTCCTGGCCTCTGAAGCGCCCTCTTTAGGGGATGCCAACAAGGCCGAAGGTATTTTTGGATTTTGCCGGACGCGTTTAGGCTGCGGCCCTGCGTCCGGACCCACTTTAAAAAAGACCTTGTGCCATATTGTCCGGTGGTGGGACGGAGAATAAATAAAGATTTTAGAATTGTCATACAGCTTTGTATGGGCCTAACCTACACAGAAATTAAAACAGAAATCCGAATTAGTTTTTCTAAGTTATCAGAAGTGGAAGTACAAGAAATTTTTCAGATATGACTTCTTTCTAAGTGCGGCCAAGAACTTTTTGAAAAAAATCTCGTGCATATATATATATATAGGACGCTTCAAGTTTGGATTGAAACCCACCTAAGTCTAGTGTAAAGTTAGGCGGGTTCCCAGCTTGAAGTGTCTTGCATTCCTAGCCAAAAATATATATTGAATTACTATGACTATAAAATCCAAAAAACAACTTCAAGACACTTCTGGTAAATTTACCACGCATTTACCATGATTCCTTAATTTGGTATCGCTTGTGTGCAGGGTGGACCGGTGCCTTGTGGTAAAGTTTCGGCTCTACATTCTATGGTTGATGGTTCGATCTCCAGTGGTCATGATTACGATATGCACTGCTAATAAGAACTTTTAAGGTCGGAACAGCTGTCCAATGTTCCGTATATCACGTGGAGTGCTTGATCGATTTTCTAGCCATGGTAATTCAATTTATTATACATAATTCCTCTATTTAAATATATATATCTGGTGTTATTGCAAAAACGTATTTTCGTATTTGTAGTTTCAAAAGCGAAAGCCCTAAGATTTTATCTGTCATCTTTCCCTTTTATTTAGAACGTCTTCTGCAAAACAGGAATAACTTTACGAAATCCAATGTTCATTTGTAGAAAATGTGATGCGGAACATTCACTTATAAACTGGCAATTATAGAAAATTTACTAGAGTTTATGACTTAAAGCTTTTGCAAGGTAATATATATATATATATATAGAGAGAGAGAGAGAGTGAGTTATAGTTTTGATTGTACTGCTAACTAAAAAATACAGCAAAGTTTTACCAAAGTCTAGTTTTGTTGTGCTCTTCTATGTCCATAGGGCATTTTTGTATCTTTCGCCTAATTAAAGATCCTTTGACATGAAAATAGAAATAATTTCTTTTCCTCCGGTAAGAATATGTGTTTGATAGATATTCCAGTCAAATATGTTTTCACAGCATTCCTTCGTTTCTTCTTCAAAATTTCTTTGGGGGTCTTTAAGTCATGGTGAAGACCGCAGCGTTGATCTGGGAAGGTTGGAAAGGAGAATCTATATATTCATTGTTAGGATTTCAATATTTTGACTTGAATTCAAAAATATATACAAGGATGTAAATCTTAACAAGGGTTTCCTCACTTTCTATTCATTACATAAACTGTCTCTGGAGTAAATCCTTTGAAAATTAGTTCCTATTGTAAATCTATGGTGTTACGTATAGAACAGAATCTTTTAATTGACTTACAAGGGAGTTTGAATGGATATCTCGTCGCAGTGTAAGAGTTTGCAAGCCAAACTAACTACTACTGAGGAATAATTTCGAACTCAACTAAGTATGTATTTATACAACATCCACCCCCCATTAGTAGGATGGGACACAAATTCAATTTGTTGTTTTCCTTCTCCTAGAAGAGTTGCCTTAACAAGGTTAAGAACCCTGTCTGCTTTCTTATTTACTCATTACTGGGCTGAAAAAAATGGATTCATGCCTCTTGTAAGGGCACCTGCGTTAAGTGATACACAATCAGCTTTCTCCAGGATTTGATTTTGGGTCGCTGATTCCATTTCCTATAATAATAACCATTACACAAAGTGCGCAAATCTGAGTACCTCATACTCGGGACCTTATGTCAAATTTAAAGGATATTTACTTTTTTTGGTTGTCTGATGTGAATAATTGCAAAAAGTATTTAGCCTGCAAATACTTTTATCGAGTTTGATTCCCACTGGGTGCCTCATACTTCAAACTTTGTTTCATCTTAATCAAAATTGAATAAATAACAACAAATGAATGTCCACTTGCATTTATCATATTCTCTAATATTTTCTTGATTATGGTGAAAGCAACTATTTGGGGTTAGATTTTTAAAGCGGCCGACACTTTTTAATGAATAGTTGGTGTTGAGGGAAATTTTTTTTGGTCGCGTACCAATTCAGCAAAAGGCTTAATATTTGCATTAGTATATCTATGATATACTAATACTTAGTCAAATGGAAACAAATACAAAATAAACTAATTTGTCCATGCCAAGACCATTTAATCTTTCATCTATACTATCAACAATTATTAGTGAAAATAAAAGCATAAACGTATCCTAACATTTTGGAGGTGCCCGTTATGTAATGGTTATCGTCGTAGGAAATGGACACGACACGAGTTCAAATCCTGGATGAGACTGATTGCACTTCACATAGCACTAATACCCTTGGGAAAGGTATGAATCCAATAATACTCCTTCTGTAGCACTATGTGGGTGGGCCGCCAAAGCAGACGATTCCGTTGTCTGTTTTGGCGCGAAACCAGACAAAGGATTCTGGACATGAAATCTCGCCGTATCCGGAAGTGGGAAGGGGACGCGAATGAGAGTTGGCTGGACAAAGGAGCTGAGAGGAGTTGACGGGGGACCCGGACGAGGGCAGTTGGCGTTGGACAGCAGAGAGGGAGAAGAGAGAGTTGGCGTGGAACCACGGACAGGGGCAGTCAACACCGGACTCTGGAGACAGTAGGAGACAAGATAGGGTCCAGTAAAGAAGATCGACTCAAGATGTCTGCATTCGAGGTGCTTGTGGAATTTTCGCTAGTAACCCACGCTAGCGATAGTCCGCACATGCATATAGTGTTGCAATACCTCTTTTCTGCTCTTGGTTAACCCCAAGCTTTGTTCGTGTTTGCTCGTTTGTCCTTCTATTTTCTCCGTTCCCTCAATCGTATTCTTGTGTAGGTAAAGAAATGTGCGTTACCCCCTCGAACCACTAGTTGATCACCGGCCGGCGTAAAAAGTGACATGGTTAGAAGAAAGTTAACGTGTGTGGGGGCGAGAGGGTGTAACGTTTACACTTCCAGCAATGGGTAAATAGTAGGACAGACTGATTTCTTCAGCCTTGGTGAGGCAACTAGTCTAGGAGAAGGAAAACTCTGAATTCAAACCTGTTAAACTCCGCTTAAAAATTGACCTTGTGTCATATCCTGTCCGAGCAGAGGGTTTGGTAAATAGGATAAACATGTCCTAACAGCTCAAATAACACGCATATTGTTACATGAACAAGCAGTATGTTGAACGGGTAGAAAACAGAAAAGCCTTCTTGAGAAGAAGTGGAAATATAGCCATGCTATTTTATCGTTCCCATGTAGGGATAAGAAATAACGCCCCTATTACTCTAAGACGAGAGGTGAAAAGAGATAGATTGGAGCTTCAAGCGAGCATATAAATTATTAAAAGAACATTATTTGTTATCGTATAGCTACACTTTCATAACAACCTTTTTATAATAAAACAATTAGTTGGTGTTTTAAACTCCACTTGAATAAATTCCCGCCAAGGTAGTTTGTCTTTATTTAGAAACCAACGCCCATCCAACTATGAGTAAAAGAGCTGGTTTCATAAGGTTATTTTGTCGTCAAACAATTTAGGCGAAGAGATATTTGATTTAAACTGCGGAGAAGTCTGCGGAAAAGCTATTCAACGATATCAAACAAGAACGTTGCATTATTCAATTTGATTAATCGCTATCGGCAGGAATCGACAGGAGATTGTGCTTCAATACGGATCACCCACCCACAACTGGTGGGTAGTGCTAACAGTCATGGTTATTCAGTTTACTCGAATCTTGAAAAGAAATGGCTGATTCCTTTCCAGTTTCCTGGTTTAAAGGCATACCAACTCTCCTGGGTTATTTAATGCCCTAATCATCCTTGTAGAATTGCAGTTTAACCCATAGTAGTGCAGATAAGGGTCTTATTCCTAAAGTGAACGTAATAACACGACTTCAGTTCGAACTGGTTCACTCTGATATTAAGTCCAACAAACTTGGTACAACGCTATGGGGAGCTTTCTGTTTCTATTCATTCATTTGCACAATAAATAGAGTTTTAATGTATGTACACATCTTTTTCTTATCTAATGAACGATGTATGTTTCGTATCTGTTTGTTTCATTATAGTTTTTGGTTATTTTAGATGGATACGTTTTTCGAAAGATAGATTAAAATATTTATCAGGAAAGTTTTATATATTTGCCATTGAGAGACACTGATATGAGAATAATCAAGGCCACACATTTAAGAAAAGGAAAATTTTTAATTCAAATTTGCTTCATAAATCAGGTCAGGGAGCATTCCTTATTATTTGCACTTTGCAACTCAATACGGAATTCCGCGCGATATTTGTAAAAGAGATGAATACCGCATAGTAAATCTTTTATGCCATGAAAGGGGAATTATTCGACATGGATTCTCAAATATCTATAAAGTTTAGGTGATATCAGAGTAAGAATGAGGACAATACAATATACGACATAAAGAGATTTAGAGTTCGTTATTGTTTTTGTCTTTTTTTTATTTTAGATTATATTTCAACGTCAAAGTTCAACTTTCCTCAGTTTCTGCCGAAGATATCTGTGTAAACTTTATATGATATCTGCCTGCATAATAAAAAGATACTCTTAGAGAGTTGATCCACAGTTATTATATTTGTTGATGTTTTTTTTTCTTTACTTTCCACCCAAAGAGAGATTCGAGCATAAACCGATGGAATCTTAGAGCCAGTGATTTAGTAATTGTAATTCTTTTGGTTTACATTCCAACCGGAGAAAAATATCCTAATTATAAGAATATCAAATTCTTTTTTAATCAGATAAGAATCATACAAATTTGAAAACTCCAAAAGCCGAGCAGCCAAAATATTCCTCTTCATATAGCAGTTTATTATTTGTAAACAGACAAAAAAAACATGGGATTAGCAGATGAAAAGTTGTGTAAAAACAGTCTCAGAAATTTGTGAAAAAAAATCATGGCTCTTAAATTAAACAGAGACCAGTGAAAACTGAAGAAAATACAAAAGACTCCCCCAACAAGAGTCCTGAAGCTTTAGGAAATCTAGAGTGAACATTGTCCTTGCTTCAAAGTCGACTCTGTCTCGGATGGTAGCACCTATTAAGGTCCCATCGATGCGCCAAATAGAAATGTTTAGTCCTTTACTTGATTAAACTTTGCAATAAAAAACCTAAAAAGGGTTCATAAGCAACCACAATCAAACAACTATCTATCCTCCTCTGTATATATTCATAACCATCTATTTCCCCATCTAAGCCCGCCCTATCGGATGGGGCTGTAGAAAACGCCAAATGCACCTCTGCAGTAAGCTGTGCGTGGCGAACTTTTATGGTTAGTTAAGTAGTACTTAACTCGGCAACCGAGTGGTCAAGTAACTTGGACCACACCACTTTGGCCCTTTGTGGGCAAGACGGGGGGCCGGACAGGTTTGATCCGATCATTCTGCTGGTCATGCTAAGTTCTAGCTCTTGTAAGTTCTTTCCCGACCGTGTTTTTCAATTTGTAGCTGCAGCAAGCTCCTAACACGTATCTATTAAGTACTTGAAGGTGGTGGCTGCTAAATTACATAGTAATTAATAACGTTTATTAAAAACCTGAAATTAGCAAGGGCTTGAAAACCTACTCCTAGCATGAGTATACTGGTCGTCTCCTAATTAAAAAAAAAAACTAAAAGAAACTTCCGAATCAGATGATGAAGCAGTTGACTTCCCTAGATTTATTGTCATTAAATCTTTGGAGGATGTCAGCTTGGCTAAATCTTCCCCTTTCTTTATAGCAAAGATTATTGCGACGAGACAATCTGGCTTACTCAAGATCTCGTGACCTCTAAAAAAAAGCAAAGTAAATATTACAAGTGAAGAACAAGAGAAATAAAACCTTCCTGGAAGCAAGAAAAATAGTAGGGTCTTATATGGGCGAAAATACTTTCAGCTCTGTTACACGGAGGGTGGATCGAAACAATCAAGACAACAAATATAGAACTCTGGTTGAGCAACTGATCAAGTTGGAATCGAATGAATGGCCAAAGTTTCAGGAATATATGAAAAAACTACACTCGTTCGAATTTCAGAAAGCACACACTAGTCCCACTCCTCTTAAAAATATAAATCTCTTACAAAACTGATTTTAAAGGGTCTCCAACTCATCGCCAAAAAATCATCAAAGACAAACTAAAAAACCTGTCTCCCCAAAAGCCAGAACGACTCAAACAAAAAACACAATCTCCCTTTGACCAACCTAGAAAATACATATAAACATCAAAATGAACAATGAAAGACAAGGAAGCCCATTCAAACTGCCCTTAGCTAAATTCAATACAGTCCGCTTCAAAGAATGAATAAACAATACAATGCTCAACGAAATCCCTACAAAGATCCTACAGAATAGAAAGTGTGCATAGTAAGATTGACTGCATAGTTGCCAACCTCAATCTGCAAGATATAATAAATAACTACAATACTTGAAACCATTTGACTGTCTACAAACAGATGAGCTAAATCACTTTCTAAAAATAACCTACAAACCATCTACCTAATTACGTATAAGACTCGGCACTAAACAACCACCAAGGTTTGATATGCCATTATATCAAATACCCTAAAAATCTTATATATATATATATATATATATATATATATATATATATATATATATATATACTGTACATGAATATTTATAAACAGGATTTGGCATGGACTTACCTATAAGGGTTGATATGTCATTAATACCAGCTATTTTAACAGAGTAGATAGAATTATTGGTGTTGGATAGAATGTTTGAAACTATTTAGCTGTGTGCAAACAATTGATCTCAAGCTTGTTTTAAATGTTACCAAGAAACTATTCACTCACAAATCATATGTACTCAATATATATATATAGAGAGAGAGAGTGAGAGAGAGAGAGAGAGAGAGAGAGAGAGGGAGAGAACTGTCATTAAATAATCTACAAGGTTTGATATGCCACAAAAACCAATTAAATCCAAACCAAACTCAAAATCTGTCACTGTCTTTCGATTAATTTAGACATATTGGTTCAGTAATTTAGCTCCTTACAGTTTTCGTACTTTTGTTTAAAGAAACTTTTTTTATTTTCATTTTTCAGTTGCCTCAGCAAGTGAATTAAGAATATTGAACAGGGATTTTCGGTGGCCACTTGTACCATTTTATAGCTGTCCCACCTGGCAAGGTGGATAGCTGCCAGCTACAATGTCCGACCGAAACTATTTCTTTTCAAAACTCTCGACAAGAAATTTATTCCCAGGACTAAACACCAATAAGTTTATTTGCTAAAAATGTTCTGTTTATGTCAAACCCTACACCCACCCATGCAGATCTGAAAAAGTCTCAAAAAATATTATATATATATTCTTGATTATCAAAGCTTCGAAGAAACAGGCCTTTAAAAGATGAAAAGACCTGTATCCAGATAAATCTTTTAAATTAAAATCACGTCGAAATATCCTCAAATGAGCAACTAACATTTCGATAAAAGAAAAAAGTAATTGAATTTATATATATATATATAATATATATATATATATATATAAAGGTATTTCATTAAATTCTAAGCCTCCTCTAGATTTTACAAGACAATAAAGTAGACATCATTCTTAACTGCACATTTCTATTTTACGTCATCCATTTTGCTCCCGCGACCGACATTTTTTGTCGTGAAATAAATGGGCAGGGATACACGAGTTCAAACCTGGACGATGCTGTTTGCATTTCAGATAGCGCAAATATTCTTGGGAAACATTTGAATCCAACTATTCTCTGTCTTGCTATGGGTAACGACAAACTAGGCTCTTCAACTTTGGCATGTCAATCGGTCAAGAAGAAGGAAAACTCTGAATTCATAATCCTGCCCGTTTTGAGGGTTTTGATATATATATATATATATATATATATATATATATATATATATATATATATATAAAGCAACCAGGCGGAGAGCGTCTGCCTCTTTTACCCTCATAAACCCAAGCCAGTTTTGAAGAACTTACAATATCGTTCATAAAGATAATGATAGTGTTCATCTGCTATTCATGCAAACATTTAATCAAAACGTTTTATATTTGAAAACATTTATATAATGAAGTATTGAAAAGTTCTCAGTCAAACCAAGAAGCAAAGAACCATAAATGATGAAACCTACAATGTTGAACTCTCTTGACACTCCATTTCTCAAGTTTTTTAATACTTATATATATATATATATATATATATATATACGAATACCTATTTTGCGTTTCTTAGGGTATTGCGACACTCTTACGTTTTATCTAAAGAAATTCTATCGGCCTTTTATCTTTTAACAAAGCATTGCGATATTGCTGGATTATTTTCAATCAGTACGAATGTTTTTATTCTTTTTTATATTTTTTTCTCTGATGTCAGCTCATATAAAATAATTTAGTTGCAAATTATATCATCTTTTTTCACACCGTCTTAATCATAGAATAAGTATAAAATTAAATTATATATATATATATATATATATATATATATATATATATATATATATATATATATGAATTATACTGGAAACAAGAATGTGTTCAAGTCTCATTGAGTACCCAATTAAAAAATCCCTTGTGCCACACATGTTCTCTGACGAAAGCAACAAGCTGGAAACATACATATATATAACACATATGCAAGAACAAAATAAATAAATTCAAAAAAGACAAATCTCTTCGTGGACCTTCCTATTTTAGAATATATCCTTATTCTTTCTTTGGACCTATAATAACCATCTTTATATATATATATATATATATATATATACTGAACAATAACATACGATTACAATAAAAGTAGGATAAAAACACATTGAGTTTCAGTTTGTCAACCCTCAATTTAGCGAAAATATGACATGTTTTTATCCTTTTTGTATTGTTATTTAATTTATAATTGCAGTAGTGCGAGTTTCCATGGAGTTGTTGCTAACGAGCTCGTGTTAAACAAGTTCGAACTCCAGTCGCACAATTACGTTTACTTTCGGATAATTTTTCCCAAGAAAAATATGAGTTCAATTATTCGTCCATCTATAAGTTTAATTTTATTAAAGTGGTTCTTCAAAAATAGCTTTGTCACGAAATAACATTTGAAGAATTATATGCTATAAGAAACCGAAAAGAAACGTACAAAATATTACGCTGTGCTTTTGTGCATAGTAAATATTTTACTGATAAAAAAAAGCTCTTATCGTTATATTTGAATATTGGCCCAGTTGGGTAGAGTATTCGCCAGGTGTCTGGTAAACCGGGGTTTAATCCGCGTGGTCGAACCTTACCAAAGACACACAAAATCGTTCTTGATACCTCCTTGTTTAATACTCAACATTTTGAAGTGGGTATCAAGAGTAAATTGGCAATTCGGTGATGTTGCTATTAAATAATGAGCCTTCGGGTTGCCCTTGACTACGGCCGCTAACTTTACTTATGTCAAGAGATATTTTTCTTTTTTTTTGTTGGTTCTAAGAGAGAAAAAAGTTATTTTAATATATATATATATATATATATATATATATATATATATATATATAACCAGCATAACATGATGTAATTTTTATATAAAGGTCAAGATTACTGCCACAAAACATTACAGTCATAGAGCTGACTGTAATGTTTCATTAGAGCAATATTCAATTTTGCTATGAAGACACTTCATTTTATGAAAGGAATCGTCATGTCAAAATTGTTAAAGTTATTTACTGAATCCTTGTCACGAGCGATTTCGAACTTTAAGCATTCTATTGCGTTCTTTTTCGGATTGTTATCCTTGCGAAAGAAACAAACCTTCCTATCCCTCGAGCTATCGGTTATATAGTACCACAGCAGTTCATTTACAAGGATGACTTTGTCATTAATTAAGCCACACAAATTGATATGCCATTAAGTAAAGCAATCAAACTTATTTTAATGCAGTTTTTGTTTTTATTTTCTACTTCCTTACTTCTGAAACTGTATATATAGAAGAGGTCTATAATTTTATTTTATCTCGAGAATTGGTTGATATCAGCTGTTTCTCACTCAAAATTAATTTATTGTTCTGAATTGTTTCTCTTCTGACAGATTTCCCCGGTCGAAATGAATTATATATTTTGTAAAAGAAAAAAAATTTCAGCTGGATAATGATGACAGTCTCCCGTGAACCCAAAGATGCAATCATTTTTCCAAAACGAAATCTGTTTTCTGAAAATGTTTGCCTTCAAAGATTTCGGCAACCAGATTTCAAATAGAGACTCACGGAGTTTTTATTAGGGATGTATTTGAATTTCTTACTGATTACTATCATTGATTTGCTCTCTGATGAAATAAAATGGGATTTCTTCCAAGCAATAGTACTGTTAGTTCGACTGAATGGTTGTACCACATGGATTCTTGAAATGCTTCTAGTAAAAGCTACTTGGGAACTACTCAAGGATGCTGCTGGGTATTTTTAAAAAGTTCTGGAAGTTTCACATTAAAAAGCATTTGTTAGACAACTTACCTCCAATCTCGCAAGAACGAAATAATAAGCAACGTTCTACAATGGATCTCTACCCAATGACACAGTAGTGTTGGCTGACATGAAAAAATTTCATTCAGACAAAGGATCCTGTCTAGATGACTTTCCAAAAGCGATGGCCGAAATGTACGGTTGATAATCATGATAATAGAATAACCTTTCCTTTTTTGAGGAGAGAGTTTCCGTGGTGCAGTTGCTAACGTGCTGGACTGTTACAACGTAATTTGGGTTAGATAACACCACTATTGTTCTTCTACAAGGATGGATTTTGCCCTAAATTGCACACAAAATTTGATATTCCTTCAAATTAAGAAACTCGACCCAAAAATTATTGCTAGTATTCATAAAATGAAATTGGTGATGACAATTGGAATCTTTGAATTACTAGCTTTCGTCAAAAGTTACCGGACACAAAAAGGAGATGAAGTGATGATAACGAGTTCATAGGAAATGAAAAAGTCAGACATGTGGGTACAGAATAAATACAACTTATTTTATTCGAATGTTCATCCTCTGATCTCGAATTAGGAAGACGTGACGTGTTATTTTGTAGTTATCAAAGAAATTGCTGGTGCTAAATAATAGCCCATCCCCAATTATATGAGGGTCACATTTTTAGGTCCTTGCTGGTCATGACAAAGTGATTGACTGTCTAACAATCGGATGACCGTTTCTTACAGTTACCGCGGAAGTTACCCTGGTTCTCTTTTTTTTTGTCGATTATACAGTCCATCTCTAAGTCCATAGAATTCCGATTAGTGATGCTACATGCAGCATCACATGCAAACACATATAAGTACACACACACACACACACACATATATATATATATATATACTCACACACTGAGACTTAGACCCTTTTTATTTATCTTGATTTCTTTCTTTTAGTTTGTATCTTTCTATCATTTTCTTTTTTTTTTCTTCATTTGCTTCATTCTTCCCCTTCTTTCCGCGGCCTTTTTTTTTTTTTTTAATTTTTTCTTTCTTTTCGTATTTTTCTTCTGCTTTTTTTTTGTTTATTTTAATTCACTTTAACTTTGAGTTTTTTTAAGTTCATTTGTAAAATTTGATTTTTGTGCTTGTTTGTTTGTTCATATTATTCCATATATAAATTCCTTTCTTTCTTTCTTTCTTTCACGCACGCAACGTACGCACACACTCATATATATCCATACACACATAAATTCTTTCAAAGATGAACACATATAAGCACGCACACTCATATACGTGTTCAAACATGCACCATCACAAATTCGTACACACACACACACATATATATATATATATATATATACAAGGGGCGTTCAAAAAGAAGAAGAACATAACTAAATATTTTTGTTGTAGCAATAAACTTCCACTTCTAATAAAACTAAAAGTGTGAATAAGTTTTTCATCTTCCATAAAAAGAGCTTCTATGTTGACACAACAAAAAATGTTCAGCCATGTTTTTCTTTCTGGATGAGATTTACAAATTTTTGGCCGACCCTTATATATATATATATATATATATATATATTTGACAAAATGCATTAGCATAGAAACAATTTGGCAAATTCTGGCAAGTTTATGTAAATGAACACACACACACACACACACACACACATATATATATATATATATATATATATATATTGAAACCTTGCTGACAATCTTGAAAAATTGTCGCTTGATTCCAACTTACGAAAGAAACACTCAAAAACTTATTTTCATTTTTATTTCCACTTTTATTAATATGGTTATGATTAGGGCCGGCCATCGAAGTAAGTTTCAAAACTTTTTCTTCAAGAAAAGGAAAGTTGATCGATATTCCTTTAAAAGAGTCTTATAAAATGGTAATCCTCTCTTACACAAACACGAAAATATCCGCCCTGTGAAACGCCTATTCTCAAAATACAAACTTTCTTAGTCCCATTTCAATTGAAGCAACTTCCAACCTCGGATCTGTTTGATAATCGCTGACACACCTCCGCAGTTGGAGGATATTAACGATCTCAGTTAACGGTCGAATGCGATATTCCTAAATGATAAACGATGGGTTATTTGATTATTTATTTTTTAAATTTCTCTTTGTGATTGATACTGTGATTTATTGATTTAGTTGGTATAGTTACAATACGATAAACCCCTAATAGTTAATTTCATTGTCAATGTTTTAAAAGCCAATGCATTTATAAAATTCTGTATAATTTTAAGAAGGTAAACACTTGCAACTTTAAGGTTTTAAGGAAAAATCTATAAAAGTACTGGTAGCATAGTGACAAATATGGTAACTTTTAAATCTTAGCACTATTACGTTTACTTTCAGACAAAGACTTTTCGGAAAATTATGGAAACCCTTATGGCTCATCAAGCTGAAATAGTACCATTGCTGCCCCGGCTCTATTTTCTAAATTGTCTTGTGGCAAACACGCAACCCTAATATAACTTAAATGTGCTAGAAAACAGTGATTGAGGATCAGTTGTGCTTAGATAACAATTGTTGAAAACAATTAAACTGGCTGGAAACAAATGATTAATATTAAATTGTCTCATAACGACAGCCTCTAAGTTTTTCCTTGAGCTTAGGGAATAACCAAAAGTCACAGGGACCAAGGTCTGGATTATAGGGAGGGTGAACAACTGTCTTGATACCCATCTTGGTCTAATAGTCTATGACAAGGATGGAGTTGTGGACTGGTGCATTGTGCTGGTGGAAATGCCACTGAGCCGATTTGAAGAGTGCTGGCCTCTTCCGACAGAAACTCTTCCTGAACTCCCTTAAAACCTCAACATAGTATTCCTTGTTGACTATCTGTCCAGTGGGAACCCAATGCATGTAGATCATGCCAGTGCTGGGGAAAAAAGGGATCATCAAATGTCTGTGGGTTAATTTGCTCTATCTGGCCTTCTTGGGTTCCTGGACAGCCAGCATGCTTCCACTGGGAACTCTGTCTCTTGGTCTCTGGGTCATAGCAGTCGATCCAGCTTTCATCGCAGGTCCCCAGAACATCAAGAACTACGGGATCTGAATTGATCAGCGCGACCATCACCCTGCTGTCATGACAACATCTTTCTTTCTGATCTTCACTGAGCAACCTTGGGACAAACTTTGCGCTATTATTCCGCATCTCGCGAATAATTGTGTGTACAGTTCCTACACTAACATCAAACTGTGCAGTTATTGTCTCTATAGACACACGACGGTCCTTATTCATGCAGTTCTTTATTTGGCCAATCAACTCTGGTGTTCTGACTTCCTTACTCTTCCCACACCTCTCATCATCCCTCACAGACTCCCTGCCTTCCTTGAATCTCTTATGCCACTCAAAAACTGATGTTCGATTCATGCAAGATGCTCCAAAATCAGTCTGAAGCATTCCATACGTTTCTATGGCATTTTTTCCGAGTTTAAAACAGAATTTTATTGCATATCATTCTTCTAAAGTGTCATCATAAAGAACAATAGAATTAATAAAGTTTACAATCATTCCAAACTGGTAAGGATTTTTTTTTTACTTATTTGCAATATCAACTTTTTAAAAAACATAATTTATGA
This sequence comes from Sepioteuthis lessoniana, assembly GCA_963585895.1. NCBI lineage: Eukaryota > Metazoa > Mollusca > Cephalopoda > Myopsida > Loliginidae > Sepioteuthis > Sepioteuthis lessoniana. The sequence continues at coordinate 61,029,911 of OY757941.1, forward strand.
ATAAAATTCCCATCATTTTAAAGGGGAAACTAAATTATGCTTTGTATCAATATAAATGTTCTAAGAGACAATATACAATAAACACAGTACTTTTAAACTGCTAAACACTTTATACTTATTCGAAATATCAATGTTTTGAGAATCAATCCATTTACTTACTTCAAAATCATTTTCGATATTATCGCAAATAGATCTTTTAGACACACAGTTGGGACCCCAAAATACAGTACCGTTTCGGATCATCATTGATCTGGGAGTAATGGAAATAAAGAAGAGATTGCTCTCGGGTCTACTCTGACCCGGAGTGGTTGCACCTGACAAGGTCTTCTCTATGGATCAAATATCACAAACTGTGTTCAAGCAAATCGCTGATATTAAATTGTGACTGTTATATTGCAGTGTTTAAAACCATTTAACTGTTTACAAACAAGAGCTCAAACTTGTTTAAGAATGTTACCTACAAAATGCGTTTACAAATAATATATATATATATATTTAATATGTATGCATTAAAAGGATTTGATATTAAATAACCAATAATGGTTGAGCAGCCATAAAACCAAATCAAACCAAACCAGAACAGTTACTGTGAAGGGTATCACCCCTCTACAGAGTGGCAGTCGGCGCACACCTTTTACCGAAAGGGCGTGTGAACCTCACTGATATGAATCAGTTTGTGTTCTATCATTTATAATTCCCCTTCGTGCAAATAAAACGTAAGATACACAAACGTAAAGATTATTATTACCTGTTGAAGTAAATTGGGGCGAGTCATTGTTGAACAAAAGCAATTAGTTCAGAAAATCACATCGTTGCAGTAAAAATCATTATTCCCAATTCTGTTAGAGAAATTTCACGCAAAAGCAAAAGGAGTGGAAACCGTTCCAGTCTCCAAAGATTCAGACAGAGAATTAATGGAATTGTCTGCAATTCTTCAGACTCAGCAAGAAACGTCAAACATTTGGTTGCAATTAATTAATTCAAGACTCAAGAAATAGCAATTAGGTTCTTTAAAAAAACAAGAAAAAGACAGGAAAATATGTCTAGGAAAAATGCATTAACAAAATTGTTTTGTTTTTTCCTTCTTGTGTTAGAAAATAATCATTTACAAAGTAAATTATCAGGTTTGTGGCAAAAAAATTTTCACCAAACTTTTGGATTCGTTTTGTTGGATATCTAATTTGTCCAAAATTTGAAAGAAAGGATGTTTCTGCTTGTTCAAATATTTATGAGCATTGTGTTCTTTGAGATAATGTTCATCAAAGTCGAAGGAAATTTTTTTTAAAATTCATATATATATATATATATATTTTTTTTTTTCTTCGCAGTTTCAAATATATATATATATATATATATATATATATATGTGTGTGTGTGTATGTGTGTGTACGTACATATATACACATACGAATATGTATGTGTATGGAGGGGCTGTCCTCGTGGTGTAATGGTTAAAGCGATGGACTGCGGAATCGTAGTACGCGAGTCCGTACTACAGTCGCGCTATTACGATCACTTTCGGGCAAATATCCTTGGGAAAGGTATGAACCCCCTTATCCTCCCAGCTATGGGTTAAATAGTACCACTACTGTTCTTCTAGGAGAATGGCTTCGGCATTAAATAACCTACAAAGGTTGATATGCCATTAAACAAAGAAACCAAACCTACGTGTATGTGAATGAATGTGCCTATGTGCGTACATGTATATGTATACGCGTATGCTGGTAGGTTAGTGCTTATGTGCACATATGTTTGTGAGCAACTATGCGTGCATGTATGTGCGTGTTATGTGTGTGTATGCTTTGCATGTGCATGTGCGTATTTGTTTTTGCCTACACACGCGTCATTGTGTGTCATATTTGATGTAAGTCTAACACTTTAAAATCATGTTAAAACAGACCCCGCATATTGTAACTACTTCTGAATTACAACACACACATACACGCACACACATACACACACATGTATATATATATATATATATATATATATATATATATATATATATATACACACATATATATATATATATATACTGACCGCTCAATGAAAGTGGTCACAGCTGTTTGAGATAACATTAGCTGAGTAAAAATCCGGAAAAACACAGGGTAAGATGAGCCAAAACTTTCCAAATTTATTATCATAGAGTTTTTTTCAAATTTTCTGTGTATATATTTGTCAAATAAAAAATCTTTGCATTATTATCGAAGTAAAATTTAGTCATTAAAAACATGGAACTTTGATAAGTAATAACCCACAAAGTGTGAACTATAGAATCTTTAACAATTCAGAGAAATTTTAGTGAGATTTTGAAGTGTCTTAATAGCTAAAATTTACTAAAAAAGAGGTTACATGTATTTATACTAATTTAGAATTTATTCAATTTAAACTTCATAAGTATATAGTAACTTTATTATTAAACCTGAAGAAAGCAAATAAAGTCATCCAAAAGTGTGAAAGTGTCTTGAAATAAAAGAAATTCCTCCAAACTAAAAATAATTTCATTCACATCAAAACTCCGAAACACTTCCTTAGAATAATTTTACCTATTTTTTAGGATAGATATAAACAATACAATATGCTACTAATTAAGCTAAGATTGGATATTTGAAATTTAATCTTAATGAAAACAAGGTATACTTTTTGCTATTTTTTCTTCACAGTTTCAAAATCATTCAAATATCCTGCCCCGACTTATCAGACGATAAGACTCTAAAGGAGAAGAGTATTCTGTGAGCCACACACACGTAAAAATGTTAGCCACGGGATGCAGTATGGTGGTTGTAAAGTATAGCAGGTGAACCCGAAGTTGAGTCAACAGCGTGCTTTACCAGCTGCTGACTAGAATAACCTTACAGGTCAATGGTCAAGATAAAATAGTTCAGTAAGGATAGTACTGCCACTCACTCAGAAAAGTGACATCTATTGAGGAAAAAATATAAACTGTTAACGAAAGACTGCCTTGTCTCTAATCCTAACCGTACATACAAGCTTTATCGCTCTTCACGCGAGTAAACAAGAGATATATTTTGCTGAAGTTGGCACTTGGCCTCCAATGTTTGAAAAGATTCCAAATCCAACTTAGAGGCAAAATTATTGTTAACATAGCGATATTTAATGTTAGAATTTTAAACACAATAAACTAGCTACTCCAGCTTTCATTTTCGGCTACCGAGCACAATATAGACATATTATGCGAACAAGAATATTGACATTACTTTAATACACTAGACTTTAAATACTATTACACAAGGAATGGATGGAGATTTGTCTTGGCCTCTGCGCAGATAAACTTTGTCAATATCACCACAGGAGGCGTAAGAATTTTTCTCAGTCTTCTTGTCTTAACATTACTGAATAGCATAGAAAAGACCAAACAGAGAATTATGGAGCTTTACTTTAATGACAAGCCCGGCACAACTCCACTAATGCCAGTAATGAAACGGATATCACAACCTTCTACAATGGACTCTCTTCCCTTGCTCAACACATTTCCAAATATAATGTACTAATCCTCGGTGGAGATATGAATGCTCAAAGAGGCAAATATGAAAATGATAAAGTTTTGCTTACACAGCCTGTCAAATAGAAATAACGAATATCTAAAAGATTTTTCACTTGAGAATAGTCTTTCATGCTTAAACGGTAAATTAAAAAAAAAAAGAAAAGGGAAATGACCCTTAAGCAGAGCTAGATTATCAAATCATAAGCAAGAAGCAAATGAATCTCGATTTGAACTGAGAGGCATACTCCTCTTTCGGAGGAATATCTTCCGACTACTGAATCGTAACGGCAAAGATAAGCGTGAGTCTTCGTAAAAATAAGAAACCGTTAAAATCACGATACGACTGATCCTCACTTACCAATAGAAATAGTAGCAATTAGTATACGGTAAGAGTAAGAATCAAATTCTATATTCTTCATATATATATTTATATATATATATTGCAATTAGAAGGAAACTCAAACCTGTTTAAATTGACATTATAAATTTATTTCGGCCAAGACTATTTTACTCTCCATATCATCAGAGAACTGTACAGAGAAATGTTTAAATTGAGGTTGAAAAAAAAAAAAAACAAATATGGATGACAGTCTACATGCATATGGAAAAAAATCCACACCCGCTGTCTTCGAGCGCCGACTATATATTACTGATATATATATGTATATATTTGGTTGTTTGTTTGTTTGGGTTTTATGGCATATCAACCTTTGTAGGTTATTTAACGCCAAATCCATTTTTATGCAAATTGTCAATTCTATTTCAAACAATTCAGTTTAGCATGAGTACACAGTTTAATTGTCAAAAACATTTCTATTTCAAACTATTCAGTTTAGTCAAACAGGTCTATTTCAAACAATGCGCTTAGTTTTATTTAACCCATAGATAGAGCCCTATCAGGTGCTACCATTCCGGGCCAGCGTGGATCTGGGAGCGATGGCAATGAAGGGGTGCTCCGCATTCTTCAAAGCTCCAGTATCACTGGAACCTCACCATCAGATTGTTTAGTGTCATATCCAGGACACTCGTTGGAGGGTCTTACTCCTCTGCATAGAAGCATTCGGTGTATTCTACAGCCTCAGCCGACTGGGCAATATATATATATATATATATATACAAGCCCTTATTTAGTTGCAATTATTTTTATAAGCTAGTTTTGCTAAAATATATTTTTATTTGGTCTTACAAT
>OY757941.1:61037104-61064485 GCA_963585895.1 Sepioteuthis lessoniana
ATAGTCAAATATCTTAGAAATTATATATATTTGATCTGTTGAATTTAACAGAGGTCTGATGTGTTGAATACAAGCTCCTCTGAGAATCGACTGGATGGTGAGTTTTTTTTTCCAGTTTTATTCAATAAAATATTGTTTATATATATATATATATATATATATATATATATATATATATGTATATATATGAAATAAACAAGTTCAAACTCCAGTCTCGTCGTTACGTTCACTATTGAGCAAATACCCTGCGGAAAGTTTTAAATGCCTTTACTCCTCAATTATATGTTAAACAGTATCACTGCTGTCTTCTACAGGGATGGCTTTGGCATTAGAGAACACACGGAGGTTGATATGCCATTAAAACAGAGAAAGCGGGTGTTCTCGTGGTGTAATGGTTAAAGTGATGGACTGCGGAATCGTTGTAAGCGAGTTCGTACTCCAGTCGCGCTATTACGTTCACTTTCGGGCATATACCCTTGGGAAAGGTATGAACCCCCTTATCCTCCCAGCTATTTGTTAAATAATACCACTACTGTTCTTCTAGGAGAATGGCTTTTGCATTACATAACCTACAAAGGTTGATATGCCATTAAAACAAAGAAACCAAGCCTAAAATAGAGAAACCCAAATCGAACGAACATAAAGACAGTGTGTGTATCTAATAGACTTATTAGCGACGTGTTAGTTTGTTACGACACCGCTATAGAAAAAAAAACGCGACAGAACCAAATGAGATAAACAAATTCATTGTAATTCAATCAAACAATAATAGACGATGAGATAATTGATATTTCCTTCTGGAACGAAACCTTGATCGAATGATGGAAATAGGTCTTTGCATCTGGTTTTACAATTCATTAAATATTCAGAAACATAAAACCTTATTTCACTGAAACAGATCTAAATCGAAATATGCATTAAAATTATTCTAAAGAATCCTTTTCTTTTTTAAGCTAATGTTGACTTTCAGTTATTGAGGTAATTGGTGCACGTAATCAAACATCAGTGAAGCTGAAAAGGATGTCATTTCCGATTAACTATCAATAATTCCTTTGTCTACTTTTAAAATATTTCCATCAAGGAGAATGACACGAACCATTTAGAGAAAGGTTCACAAAGTTAGCAGTAAATTAATTATTTTTTAATAATCTTCCATGATTTTCCCAATTAGTGTTCGTGGATGAAATGAATTAGCTTTCATTGAATCTAACTTCAAGTAATCTCATCTTTGGAACTAAATTTATGTAACAACAATAGTATTGTTTATTTAGAAGCAAACAGGTACTCATCTTTTCATCTCACTTCTTTATATTTTTCTTTAAACTCATGCAGAAGATTCCTGCTTCTCTTGCTTGGGGACTAACGTGCTCGAGAGCATCATTATCGGTAAGCCTGATCGAATTTCTGTCGTCCTATTACGTTCACCCACAAACTAATACTCTTTGGAAAGTTATGAACCCCCTTATTCTTCTCAGCTATGGGTTAAATAGTACCACATCTGTTCTTCTACAATGATGATATGCTATTAAACAAAGAAATGAAATCAAACTATTGTACTTTGAATAAAAAAAATTATATATTTTTCTATGCTATGGTTATCTGAACTCTTCATGAAGTCAGATAAAACAGAATTCACATGTTTTAAACAAGATGGCGCCGTCTCCTCATTAAAGGGAAATATTCTGAAATTAGTTTACCAGTTCACATTGCTCGTTAGCAATATCTTCTCTACTGTAAGTGATGTCAATATACACATAGGTAAAGCATGGAATGCTGTTGATAGGTTATTAACCATAGGAAAACCTGATCTCTCCGATGAAATAAAACGGGAATTCCTCTGAGTTGCAGCCGCATCAGTACTATTGAATGGTTGCACCATTTGACTTCTACGAAACGTTTTGAGAAATAGGTGGATGGGTACAACCCAAGGATGCTACCTGCAGTTCTGAACAAATCCTGGAACAAAACAGCTGTTATACAACCCAAACTGACTGGGCTAAGATTATTTTTAGTATTACACAATAAATTAGTTGCTGAATGATACTATATGGGGTCTGTAGCGCGCTAAATATCATTATGATAATCATCACTATCCTTATCATTAGGTTCCCTGACTCTCTATCTTTGTGCCATCCATCCCTATCGTTCTTTATTCTAGCAGGTGCTCTAAATGCAATCCATGTCTGTACAGAGTCGCAGTATGTATGTCATTTGCCTGCCAGCCAATACCAAGGTGTCAATGTGTAGGAGTCTATAGGAGAACGTCACTTACGAGTTCGTCCTTACTTTCCCAGCTGTGCCTAGCATGTTGGTCTTAATGCGATGGTTTGTGTCATGGGAAATAAGTCGCTGTGCAGCTACTGTTTTTTTTTGGGTTGCTGCGTTAATCATCCAAATTCTCGATATAATGGAATTAACTATTAAACGCTAATTAAATTTCTCTTCTACGGTCTCACTAGAGTGGTAACCTCTTTTGGTCGTGAGGCGTTACTTGTTTGAATTCAGAGTTTTCCTCCTCTGGGACCAATTGCACAGCCCGACATAATGTTTGCAAGTAGCTGAAAGAAAAATAATTAGATTCATAACCTCCTAACGAGGTCCACTCATACCCAAAGTGGTTATAACTGTTACAGCCACATCCTTGGCTCAAATAAATCTGTCAAAAAATAATTCGTATAAGATAGGACTCTTTAAAAAAAAAACTCTCAAGAACGATCTACACCCAAAATGTAAATATGAACGTAAAATGAACGTGATTCCCCAACCTCTTGGCATAAAATAACCCTAGACAGGTTGACATGCTGTAAAAATCATCCCCTTTAACGTGAAAATGCAAAAAAAAAAAAAGCGTAAGTCAAGATTTGAATTCGAGCAGACGAGTTCACTTCTAACGACGATATCCGTTAATCCACAAAAATCCTTCACTTCTTCCTTAATAGAAGCATCAAAATAACCAGGGACGAGTTTTATAAGGAGAACTCCAAATGAATGATGAGTCGTCTTGTAACTTAATGAATATTTAGATACTTGTATTTTTTTCTCTATAAAAGAAAGAATTTCAGGATTAGAAACAAAAGTAAACAAAACCCCTATTTTCAAACAAAAGCTTTTCTTCAACAATCTACAAAGACCTCATTATCATAAACAGGATGTCGTTTTCTAAACCAGATGTTAAACAACCTTCAATACATAAAACAGATCTTTTGTGGAAGTTCTTTTTATATGTTTATATTTATCTTATTTCGAGATCTAAAAAGCTTCACACGTTTTGTAGAATTTTCCCCGGAAAAAATACTGTCATTTCTATGTAATTAATGTAGTATATTTTGGGAGGTTTAATTCTAATTGACTATGTTCACTAAGTATGGTATTATTCTTGTAAATATAACAATTTCAGTTCAGTTGTAGTTTGTTACAAATACACTCTCTCCAACTGATATCAATAGTTCTTGTATTTCACATACCCTCAAGAATCTTAGAAAAATTGAGTCAACTGCCTGGAAACACTGAAAGCATCGAATCCTGCCAAATCCTTGAAGTTAAATGGAAATGGGTCTGTTCAATATTTTCTAGGGTGACGACTTTGTACCTTTATGTAACGTAAGTGAATTGAAACCAATGAATCAATCAACGCAAAGCTTAAGTAAATATAAACAATTTAGGAAGATATGATTGACTGCTAAGATTTAATGACATGTCAATCTGTTTGGGATTATTTTATGCCTAGAAGTTCGAGAATCGCCTTTTATGTAGTTTCTTTAGTTTTTTTCATACATTTATATAATATTAAGTATTCCTATCAAATACAAATAATTTGCAATCAGTTGTATGCTTTCAAATATTTCTTCTTCTTACTAATTATATAGTTTCAAGTCATAAATTCTATTCAGTTTTCACCTTTTTTTGCACTCAGATATATGGTCTAAAGTAATTAATAATAATTTGTAAACAATTAAAGCTTAGGGTAACTATACTCAATTCAAATAATTTCCACGCAGTTATATCATATCAAGTATTCCTATGTAATACTAATAATATGCAAACAGATCTATTTGATGAATGGAATGACCATTAACAGGTCTTACCACTCATCGTGACCTTTGTACGTTCCTATTTATATTTTGTGGGTTGTTTTTAATATAATTTAGAGTCTTTTTGTTCGTTTGAGTTTCTTCTTTTTTTGTTTTCTTAGCACTTGGTGCTCTGATGATTTGGCTTATGATCAAGTCACGCTTGAGGCAGTCGTTCTCGATAGTTTACCGAGTTTAAAGAGTGATTAACCTGTCTAGTTCTTTGATGAATGAGCACTTACAATAAGCATGTCCTCTTATAAATAATTAGTCAGTTTGCTCGATCAAGACAAGTAACTCCCCATGAAACATTGAAGGGATGCCTTGCTGGCAATTGCACCTCAACAGATCTCAAAAGCTTTCGATCGTCATTTTTAGTCAGATAATGATAGAAGTTGTCAAATATGTAGTTATTATTTAGTTTCCACGTTTATATTTGATCTTTTTTTATTTGATTTGGCCGCCCTTTTCGGTGGGGTTCAGTCACCATTTGTAGTGAAGAAAAATTCTTTGCATTTTCAGAATGCCAGTAGACCCCCCCCACACACCTCAAAAGGGTTTTTAAACGTTTAAACTCTCGAACATTTCCGTTTTTCTCTCAAAGCCCCAATGAACTAATAAAAAAACGACTTTTTCTATTTTTCTTTCTGGTCATATGACTTCCCTTGGTCAATGAATCAATGTTCCTTTGTCCTTACAAATCATTCGTTTTCCTATTTCGTTCAGTTCTCACTCACCCAGTGGGTGGTGTTACGCTAACTGTATCCCTTTCAGATGAGTAAGACTATGCACACACAAAAAGGGGTGTCTTGAGTATGACACTTAAAAACATTTGATAATGAGGCTCCAGTTTTGGAGATCTGAAAATTGTAGATTAACCCCTTGATTGCTATCACTTTCATGTACACTCTGACCTGGAGTGGTAGTACCTGTTAGGGTCCTATCTGTGGATCAAACGGATCTGTTTACAAATTATGAGTTTTATATAGGAATACTTCATGCTATATTATTGTAAATTGTTTCTATTAAGAATAGTTACTTGAAGATATAATTGTTTACGAAGGGTCATTATGGATTTCTTTAAGCCATATAACCGTGTGCAAACAAGAGATTATTATAAAATAGAAATAATTCCTTGAAATCAAATGATAATGTAATAATTATTAGTATTACATAGGAATACTTGAAACCATACAACAGTGTGCAAATTATTTATATGAGATAGGAATAGAGGATATTATATAACTCGGGATCTTTCTCCGGAAACATCTGCAAAAGAAAAAGAAAATATAAATACGCTAAAATCAGTTCCAGACATTTAGACAAAAAATAACCCTAGACGGTTTGACATACTATTAAAATCATTCAATCAGTCAGTTCATACGCTGATTTAAAGCATTTGAACTTCCAGCCATCAGTACTTCCTATAGATGTTTGACTTCAGTTTCAAACTCCGTTTCCGTGCTCTATACGTCTTTTTATAGTGAGATGCACACAATTGAAAGTTTAGTATTGTCCTCTAAAAAGTGAAAATACTGTAAATACATCTCCATCTTCTCTATCGCATTTTTAAATTGGTTTAAGAAGTAGTTTTCTTTTAGCAACTCCGGATAACATTGTTTTCTATTTCCTCCATCATACAAGAATCATTAAATAAGTTTCCAGACTTTTTTTCGTATGGGCACTTTTATTGATAGTACACACATGAAACTCTAGTCCCCTTCGAAGTAATCTCCTCTGGCTGCAATGCACTTGATGAACCGTTCCAACAACTTCTGGAAGGCCTCTTGGAAGTCTTCTTGTGTGAGCGTGTCAATGACCTTCGTCACAGCCTCTTTCATCTCCTCAATTGTCTCATAACGACAGCCTCTGAGCTTAGGGAATTGCCAAAAGTCACAGGGAGCAAAGTCTGGACTATAGGGAGGCTGAGGAACTGTCTTGATACCCATCTTGGTTAAATAGTCTGTGACAAGGATGGAGTTGTGGACTGGTGTATTGTCCTGGTGGAAATGCCACTGACCCGATTTGAAGAGTGCTGGCCTCTTCCGACGGAATCTCTTCCTGAACTCCCTTAAAACCTCAACATAGTAACCCTAACCCTGACCATTTGGCCAATCATCTCTGGTGTATTGACTTCCTTACTCCTCCCACACCTCTCATCATCCCTCATAGACTCCCTGCCTTCCTTGAATCTCTTATGTTATTCAAAGACTGATGCTCGATTTATGCAAAATGCTCCAAAAGCAATCTGAAGCATTCCATACGTTTATGTTGCATTTTTCCAAGTTTAAAACAGAATTTCATAGCATATCATTCTTCTAAAGTGTCCTCACGTCCAGATTGCATTTTTGAAATTCACCAGCTGTGACAATCAAGCTTTAGGGAATTCCAAATCCTGCTGTAGCTGTCCATTTGAACTTGAAATCATAAAAATTGGTCAGTCATCCCCTAAGATGTATAGCAATAATATACTGAATATTCAAGAGTCTACGCCAATTTTAAATGACTGCACAAAAAGGTCTGGAAATTATTGAATGCACCACGTAGATTGCATCTTGCCACTTGATTTTTTCAGCTCTTGCTCTTCATCCGCGGAGTTGTAGCTAAAGTTCTGGACTGCAGAATCGTAGTAACCGAGTTCGATCTCCAGTTAGTCTCTTAGGTTTACTTTCAAAATAATTTTCTTGGCAAAGATAGGAAGTCACCTTCTTCCTCAAACTATGGGTTAAATAGTACTAAAAGTAAGTAAAGTAGGCGACCATAGTCGAGGGTGACCTGAAGGCTCCCTTTTCGATAGCTTACTACACCAAGGTGTAGGGGAGGGCGCTACTCCTTTCCCTGGATTGCTCCACTTTACCCTTGATCCGTACCTTACAATGCTGAGTGTTAAGCAAGGAGGCATCAAGTACCATTTTTTGAGTCTTTGGTATGACTCGACCTGGGATTGAAGCCAGGTCGCCGGGCGATTGGCGAACACTCTAACCGCTAGGCCAATGTCCGGTAAATAGTACTACTCGGTTCTAAAATTGCCCGGTCGGCTGGGGCTCACCTCTGCAGAGGGGTAAGTCCCCCCACCAATGAGTCTCCTGGATATGACACGAAACAATCTGATGGTGAGGTTCCAGTGATGTTGGGGCTTTGGGAAATGCAGAGTACCCCTTCAGTGCCATTGCTCCCAGGTCCACGCTGTCCTGGAATGGTGGAACCTGATAGGGCCTTATCAATAGGTTCAATAGAACTAACTGCATACTTATGCTAAACTGAATTGCTTAAATTAGAACTGTTTGACTAAACTGAATAGCTTGAAATGGAGATGTTTTTGACAATCAAACCGTACTTATATTTTAACTGTGCACTTATGCTAAACTGAATTCTTTGAAACGGAACGGTTTTTTAACATTGAAACTATATTTACACTAAACTTATTTGTTTAATATAGAACTGTTTAGACATTTAACTGAGTAAACAAAATCTTTACTTATACTAAACTGAATTTGCTGATTTAGAACTTCTTGACTAAACTGAATAGCTTGGAATAGAAATGTTTTTCATAATTAAACTGTACTTACATTTAAACAGCGTACTTATCCTAAACGGAATTATTGGAAATAGAACTATTTTCATGAAAATGAATTTGGTTTTAAATAACCTACAACGGTTGATATGCCATAAAACCCAACAAACCAACCAACCATTTGTTCTAAAAGAATGGCTTCGGTACTGAATAACCCATGAAGGTATATCTGTCATTAAACAAAGAAATCTAACCATATGAAAGCAAACTGATACAGCCATCCTTACAGCCCAGAATGATTTCAACTTGGCGGAGTGTTTTTTCTTTTTTTCGTGAATTTAACGAATCTGGGGTTCCCAGTTGAAAATGGAATGTCCAATTTCGATGCTAATTAACGCAAGCTTATGCTCCTCCCCTTTGAGTTGAACAACATCAGGAACTCTTTCGTCATCTGATCATCGGCGGGCATCTCGATTACAGAACATTATGAAGTAACCAGTCAAGTTGTAATTGTCAGTAAGTGAATCATTATTAAATGTCAACACATGAGCAAATAATGGAATCCCTAGACTTAGTTCCATATATAGCTCAGATCTCATAAGAAAATGTGTGAACTGGATGAGTCATAATTGAGAGGTCGTCCTTATTTATGGTCTTAATTAGCTAAAACATAATTTAGTAGCGTTATAGGCGGGTATTAATTTAAATCCAGCATTAATAAACTGCATAATTTTCTTGCACAAAATCCAAGCAAAACCTTTGTGTTATTTAATCCAAGTTTTCTTTCCGGCACGACATTTTTCTGTGTTTAGAATAAATATATTTTGATAATATTGTTTTTATTCTATGAATTGGGAAAACTTAATACTATCTTTTGATTGTTATATACTTTAACCTTCTTCGTTGACAGTGTTTATCAATCTTTGGAGCTTTATATTACGACAGTTTGTCAATAAAACAATATCTCTTTCCAAACACTTATTTGTTTTACATACAAATCTGAAATAGGGCATTAAAAGTGTAGTATGTAGTTGGAAAATACTGTATATAACTAAACATAAAACGCTCTAAAAATCCTCCCAAAAGTGGAGGATATTCATCCAACTCATTCATAAATAGAATTGTAAATCCGAATTAAATCCTATGCCAGCCTTTTTTCGCAAGTGATAACTGTCTTCTTCATCACTAAAAAACCTTAGGTTTAAAGTTAAACAAATTTTGTTAAACATTGAAAAATTGTGCTGTAACATTTTAAACCCTAATATCAGTTGATGAATCACATTTATTTATAAACTTGTAAATTCCTATTCTTTTTTCTTCTTTTTTTTTGCATCTAGGGATTCATATCAACAGGAAACTACGGCAACTATTTATCGGATGACGTAAAAACAATATGTCTACTTTTCTTCTCTCTGGGCACACAAAAGAATATTTTTGTTTGGTTTCTTTTGCAAATCAGTCTTCCTGTGTTACTTAATACCAAAGTCACTCTTGCAGAATAGCAGCAGTGATACTAATCAACCTGTAATTGTTGGGTAAATGGGGTCATATATTTTACAAGTTTTTTAGTCTGAAAATGAACGTAATGGCTCGACCGGACTTGGAACACGTTTACTATAATGTCATCGTCCAGCACATTAGCCCCTGCGCTACGGCTGCTCCCCACGTATAAAATGGTGATTCGAAAAATTTTAAATTGCATAATCATTATAGTAGGTCTCCTTAGTATGACCGCAATCGTCGTTTGGATATTTTCCTTCTCGCCGACGCCTTTGAATCCATCTATTCTCTAAACAGCTATGGCTAAACAGTGAGTCCGTCGGGGTTCTTTAGCCTTTGTTAAGGAACCAGTATAGAAAGAATACTCAGAATTCAAACCAGCTTTACTCCGCTTAGAAATTAAACTTATGTCACAGCCTGCCCATGACTGGGAAGGGTGGATAAATGTATATTTAAATTTTTTTTTTCCTAATCTGGGAGCAAAGTTGATGTTAGAAGGGATTCGTTTGTAAATAAATCTTAAAGTTGTTGGTCAAATGAAAAAGAAAGATAGGACCTTAAAACAATTCCCTCAGCGATTGATGTTTTGAAACAACCTAATCTTTTTTATAAAAATCTTTATTGAAAAAATATTTGTTGAATAACCCTCGTATATTAAAAAGAAAACAATATATTGCTGCGAAATGTAGGTACTATGGAAAGTATATATTGTTTAATACAATGATATTTTGTGTATATATACTAGACGCTGAAATTTTTCAGAATTCAGTGATTAATCATCAGATCTTTCTACGACTCGCAGAAATATTTTGTTAGTTAATTAAGAAAATAATTCCAACTAAACGAGCAAGTAATGAAACAACACCAGAGACAATGGGCAAATCATAAAAGACAATGTTAATTAGATTAATACAAATTTAGACAGCTTCTTGAATTATTTACCAGATACCCGCAGTCGAGGGTAACTCGAAGGCTCCCTTTTCGATAGCTACTACACCGAGGTGTAGCGAAAGGGCGCTACTACTATTCCTAGATTGCTCCACTTTACCCTTGATCCATACCTTATAATGCTGAGTGTTAAGTAAGGAGGCATCAAGTACCATTTTTTGAGTCTTTGGTATGACTCGACCTAGGATTGAATCCTGGTCTCCCGGGTTAAATAGTTAATTTTACTAATTGTTTGTTCTGGTTAAGAATATTTGATATGATATAACCGTGTGCAAAAAACAAAAAAAAACTAAAAAAATCAAGTACACAAAATTATAAGTATAAATGTTCAAATTATGAATTTCCTTAACCTCTTGGCCTAACATAATGCCAGATGAATTGACATGCTCTTAAAATCAATCAGTCAATCAAACAATAATAGATAAGCAGTTGACCTCCTATTTCCAGCCTCCGTCACCATTTTGGCCCCGTGACTGCAATTTGAAGTGCTAGATTAAAGATATTTTTGCCCCTAGAACGGATATTGTATTCTGTCTACTTATCGTTCTTTTGTGTGAAAGAACGTCAGTCGTTCTTTCTGTGGATGTTTTTTTTTTCTTTGCTACGTCCAAGAAAAGGACAAGATGCTATACAAGAATTGGATTCACGCCTTTCCAAGGATATTAGCGCGAAAGTGAATCGTAAACTGGCTCGTCTAAGATTTGAACTTCATCCACCGAATTCTTTTTCTACTATAATAACCATTTCGCTACAAACGCCTCCAGGGTGCATGATACACAAATGACAGTATTTTCAATCAGAACAATTGTCCTACTCTTTCTCTAAGTTGAATAATGATCGTCGAAATCACTTTTATATTCTGGATTATCTCCATTAATTTTGGCAGGTTTTCTTAATTGTATGGCCAAATGGTAAAGAGATGAATTTGACGTAATAAATCTAGTTGTTTAGCAGCCACTCTCTAACTTCTAAGACTTCATTTAACGACAGTGTAGCGTAGGAATTTGTGTAGTTGGAAAGCAAGTTACAATACTTTATTTTTTCAACATCAACTCAACCCATTCTGTGTTTATTCATTCAATTACATTGGATCTTTTCAGACGTAAATTTTGTCTTATCAAATGATTACCGAGCTCGTGAAATAATTCATTGTCTTGATATTGGCACTGTAAAACAATCAGCGTCAGTCTGTTATAAAAGTTAAACATTTTTTGTTTGTTTGTTTTTTGTTTTTCTTCTTACTCATCTATTTTATTGATTATGGAAAGATCATTGCAGTATGCAGATTCCTGGCGGTATATCGCCCGTCTGAAAATGTTCACCCTATCGTCAGAGAAACAGACATCACTATTTGATACAATTAATTACGTTCTTGGCAAGCTAATTAAAAAAAGATTGTTTTACAAAGATTTTGTTTGTAAATTGTTAGAGGTTTTTACACAATTATTCGGGTCTAGAAATAAGATAGTGTCTTTTAATTTAATGCTTCCCTTGGGGAAGAGAGACGTAACGGTTATCGGAGTTGTAAAATGGATTTGGTGATCCAAGTTCAAATACTGACTGCAGTTATTAGCAATTCACTTCGAACTAATCTCTCGCGAATATATTAATCCGCCTCTTCTCCTTTCAGTTATAGGTGTAGAAGGATTGGGTTCTTTAGCTTAGTAGACAGGCAAACCAATAGAAGAGAAGGAAGATTCTGATTTCAAATTATCAAACGATGTGTTGGCATGTCAGGTTACCTTGTCATACTTTACTTTGTGGGAAAATTGGTGCCGATAAGTGATCTTCGAATTAATGAAATCATTAATATTTAAATCATTTATAAAGTTCATCTAATACTGAGGTCGTAGCTTTTGATCTCAAGGGAGTAGGGTTTTACTCCTTTGTTGCCATTACTCCTTGATCCACTGAAACCAAGGGTGACAGTACGTATTAAGGTTTCATCTTTTGGTTAAATAGATATTTTTGGATATTATTCATATTTCAAAAGACCATGTGCCAAAAACAATTACACAATGATGATCTTTCAACAAACACGATTTTCTAATCTCAAAATATAAAATACCCCAAGACAAGTTGACATGCAGAAAAAATTAATAAATCGATCTACTGGTGCCAAAGTACAAGTAAAAAGCTAATATCTTTAAAGCTGATTTTCAAGGCAGGATGGCCAATTCTACTTAATTTTACGGTTTCTTTTCGGGATTTGTGATCAGGTTCATTTATTTTAGCAAACATCTGCGTTTCTCTACTTTATCTTAAAATGTTGACTTTCCTAAAGGAATAGCAGAAAAACATTGACGTGTATAAGCCACACTCATCGTACATAAAAAATGGGCGACATTGAGTTATATATATATATATATATATATATATATATATATATATATATATATATATATATATATATTCGTTCACGTACCTGGGGTGAACCATCAGATGTCAAGCATGGGAAAGTAAGCAACCGGTTGTTAAAGGTGAGCAGCACAAATCGTGTGGTGAGAGAGACATCTGAAAAAAGGCACAAATCTCACCTTGTTCAGAGCCATAGCTTTTGTAACCCTCCAATATCACTCAGAATCCGTGATCACTTATCACCATCGCCAGCAACTCCTCAAGCTCTTGCACAAGCGCTGTTTCCGCACCATCCTCACTATCCACTCAAGTGACTTCGTCACCAATATTGACGTTAGTGAACAGGCATAGATCACCAGTTTTGGGGCCGTGCTACGGAGATCCCAGCTATGCATAGCAGGACACCTTTCCAGGATGAGGAATCTTCGCCTACCAAAGATCAAGCTGATCGGTGAACTCCCCACTAACCTCGAAAGAAGCGATTGAGACACTGTTTGAAAAAATCCCTTGCAACCTGCCACATTGACCATCACAATTCTCATTACCAAGTTTCTTGCCCCCTCATTTGAAAACATTTGGAGTGCAACTATCAAGATCAAAAAGCGAAGGAGAAATAACTGCAAGACTTTGCCATCAAACCCGGACCACACCTTCCGCTGTAGCAGATGCGACCGTGCGTGCGTGCTTGCCTGTCGTGCATTAACCTTCTCAGCAACGACGCGCCTGCTGACAAGGTGTACCACAAGATCACAAAGCTAAGCAATTGATCTATACACACACACACACACACACACACATATATATATATATATATATATAGAGAGAGAGAGAGTGAGAAAGGAACTCAATTGATTTCCAAACAAAAAAAGTGTAATTCTTTTGGAAAGAAATAAGTTTTAGAATCTGCAATTTTTCTGTCTGTATCCTTGCATTTTTTTACCAATAGACTTTTTCCTGCAAGTTTTAACATTTTCATAATACCTCGCTAACAACAATATTTGATTTGTCGCAAAAAAATTGAAACACAAACTAATTTTATAAATATTTTCTCTACAATAATTTCAAAAATACAATTTTTAGCCAATTAGAATCATAAACAAATCAACTCTTTTTTCATTTCGAGCCAACTTCAATTGCGTGGAAATAAATATTTCTTCAGCAATTATTGGAATTATTACTCATTCAACTATATTTCGGCTTATTTCTTTTAATGAAAATCGTCATTCTTTTCTTTCAACTTTCTTTTAATTTCACCTTTGTTTAATTTTTCATAAAATCAAATCAATACGTTTGTTTACATTTTTATTGCAATAGCATATCCGTACTACTATTCTATCTGCTCCATATCAACAGCATCCGAATTTACTTTTTAAGCTTAAATACATTTTCTCGCTCACACAGTTGACAAAATTACACAAGTATACTTTACACACATAAAGATCTGGCTTGCAGAAACTGCTATTTTTTATTCACTATCTCTATTAAGAATTTTTACGGTCTGACTAATATTATCTTCAATACAATAAAAGATTTTAAAACATTTTCGCTCAATTTAATGAAATAAAATTTATAAATTTGTATATTGGAGTTTTGGAGTTTTATTCAATCATTTGCGCCTTTGTCTGTTCTTTCACTTGCGCTGGTTTCCTCGTGGCTGAGTGGTAGAATCTTGGATTAGCGTTTGAGTCAACCGGGTTTCGATTCGGAAATCTAGCCTGTCTAGCCACACTGAGGAGTTCTGATAGAACGAAACAGATCTGTCTGTGGATAACAATTTATATATATATATATATATATATATATATATATATGCTCCTCTACCCCTGTAGGGTTGAGCTCTCTAGCGAACGAAGTAAATGTGTTGCCATAATGCAAGGTTCTTCATATGAATCGAGCTCTCGGTAGCCATTAAGCGGATATATGTAAACAAAAACCACTGTGATACATAACCGTTTAAATTTCTTTCGCTTTCGCTGGTTTCCTCGTGGCTGAGTGGTAGATTCTTGGATTGGCGTTTGAGTCAACCGGGTTTCGATCCCAGAATCGGGAATCTAGCCTGTCTAGCTACACTGAAGAGTTCTGATAGAACAAAACAGAACTATCTGTGGATGACTCTCTCTCTCTCTATATATATATATATATACTTATATATATATTGAATTTAAAACATCAAAGTTCAATGTTAAAAACAAAGCACACTCCCCTGAATCTTTCCTATGGCAATATGAGGTATTCACTGGTGTTTAAAACGTATGGAGAGTATGATATATATATTTTTTATTCAGGAAAATGTAATTTTCCTTTTATAAGAAGGTAAAAAAGCTAACATACTTTGAAGGAAAATGAAAAGTCAATTTCAAAGGTCAGTACTAACCGAACTTTTAAATTGTCAAAACTAAAGGTAAACAGATTTCGATGTTTGTCAGTGAGTTGACCAAATTTAAATCATGACATCTCTTGGCCACCTATTGGGATAAAAAGACCAGATCTTTGATTTTTGTTTTGGTTAAAGTGAAAGATATCCTCCTCTAGGCATGGGCTGGGATCCTTAATTAACCAAGCCACTATATTGTGGTTTGAGAGAATGACCAATCAAAATCGTGGAAGGGATACTCTTACCACAAACGCAGATAAGGGCATTTGATTGGCAGACCAGTCAAAAGTATACAAAATGATCTGTGGTTTGTTAGTCAATCAGGAATCTTTGTTCCCTAAGGAATCCTCTATAAAAATTAATGTTTTTAGGGTTAGATGAGAGATTAGATCCGATGTCCAAACAAGAGAATAAGAAAATAAATCTCTCCTAGAACTAAAGCCTCTTCAGCAAAAGCCTCACTCTCGGAAAAACTGAATAAGATAGTAAAACTTCACCAGCCAAATACCTCAATTCTCTGCTTCTCAAACACAACAAAAGCGACAATTTTATCCCTATAAATATATTGTATATATTATTGTTACACCACTGTGTTTCAATAAATAATTATTACTTGTTAAAGGAGAATTTTCCTTGTCTTTGAGTTGAAAAAACCCAGGAAACCTGCACCATGGAACTGCCCCTATCGTCAGATGTTCCGGATATATTGTGTCATCCCCCATCTGTGGATCTTTCAAACACAACCAAGCACATTGGGAATTGATGAACCGTCTACACGGAAACGCCTGTGGTAGTCACGGAACCAAGGCCACAATAAAGTAACATGACAATTATAGTACCACATACCCGTTAGGGTATGTGGTACTATAATTGTCATGTTACTTTATGGACATGGACATGGGCATTTGTTTGGTTACAAACATGTGCCATGGACATGGACATGGACATGGGCATTTGTTTGGTTACAAACAAATGCCCATGGACATGGACATGGACATTTGTTTGGTTACAAACAAATGCCCAGGTCCATGGACATGGACATGGACATGGACATGGGCATTTGTTTGGTTACAAACAAATGCCCATGTCCATGGACATGGACATGGACATGGGCATTTGTTTGGTTACAAACAAATGCCCATGGACATGGACATGGACATGGGCATTTGTTTGGTTACAAACAAATGCCCATGTCCATGGACATGGACATGGACATGGACATGGACATTTGTTTGGTTACAAACAAATGCCCATGTCCATGTCCATGTCCATGGACATGGACATGGGCATTTGTTTGGTTACAAACAAATGCCCATGTCCATGGACATGGACATGGACATTTGTTTGGTTACAAACAAATGCCCATGTCCATGGACATAGACATGGACATGGACATGGGCATTTGTTTGGTTACAAACAAATGCCCATGTCCATGGACATAGACATGGACATGGACATGGGCATTTGTTTGGTTACAAACAAATGCCCTTGTCCATGGACATGGACATTTGTTTGGTTACAAACAAATGCCCATGTCCATGGACATGGACATGGACATGGACATTTGTTTGGTTACAAACAAATGCCCATGTCCATGGACATGGACATGGACATGGACATTTGTTTGGTTACAAACAAATGCCCATGTCCATGTCCATGTCCATGTCCATGGGCATTTGTTTGTAACCAAACAAATGCCCATGTCCATGGACATGGACATGGACATGGGCATTTGTTTGGTTACAAACAAATGCCCATGCCCATGTCCATGGACATGGACATGGACATGGACATTTGTTTGGTTACAAACAAATGCCCATGTCCATGGACATGGACATGGACATGGGCATTTGTTTGGTTACAAACAAATGCCCATGTCCAGGGACATGGACATGGACATGGGCATTTGTTTGGTTACAAACAAATGCCCATGTCCATGGACATGGACATGGACATGGACATGGACATTTGTTTGGTTACAAACAAATGCCCATGTCCATGGACATGGACATGGACATGGGCATTTGTTTGGTTACAAAAAATGCCCATGTCCATGGACATGGACATGGACATGGGCATTTGTTTGGTTACAAACAAATGCCGATGTCCATAGACATGGACATGGACATGGGCATTTGTTTGGTTACAAACAAATGCCCATTTCCATGGACATGGACATGGACATGGACATTTGTTTGGTTACAAACAAATGCCCATGTCCATGGACATAGACATGGACATGGACATGGGCATTTGTTTGGTTACAAAAAAATGCCCTTGTCCATGGACATGGACATTTGTTTGGTTACAAACAAATGCCCATGTCCATGGACATGGACATGGACATGGACATTTGTTTGGTTACAAACAAATGCCCATGTCCATGGACATGGACATGGACATGGGCATTTGTTTGGTTACAAACAAATGCCCATGTCCATGTCCATGGACATGGACATGGACATGGACATTTGTTTGGTTACAAACAAATGCCCATGTCCATGGACATGGACATGGACATTTGTTTGGTTACAAACAAATGCCCATGTCCATGGACATGGGCATTTGTTTGGTTACAAACAAATGCCCTTGTCCATGGACATGGACATTTGTTTGGTTACAAACAAATGCCCATGTCCATGGACATGGACATGGACATGGACATTTGTTTGGTTACAAACAAATGCCCATGTCCATGGACATGGACATGGACATGGACATTTGTTTAGTTACAAACAAATGCCCATGTCCATGGACATGGACATGGACATGGGCATTTGTTTGGTTACAAACAAATGCCCATGTCCAAGGACATGGACATGGACATGGACATTTGTTTGGTTACAAACAAATGCCCATGTCCATGGACATGGACATGTACATGGGCATTTGTTTGGTTACAAACAAATGCCCATGTCCATGGACATGGACATGGACATGGACATTTGTTTGGTTACAAACAAATGTCCATGTCCATGGACATAGACATGGACATGGACATTTGTTTGGTTACAAACAAATGCCCATGTCCATGGACATGGACATGGACATGGACATTTGTTTGGTTACAAACAAATGCCCATGTCCATGGACATGGACATGGACATTGTCATTTGTTTGGTTACAAACAAATGCCCATGTCCATGTCCATGTCCATGGACATGGGCATTTGTTTGTAACCAAACAAATGTCCATGTCCATGTCCATGTCCATGGAAATGGGCATTTGTTTGTAACCAAACAAATGCCCATGTCCATGTCCATGTCCATGTCCATGTCCATGGACATGGGCATTTGTTTGGTTACAAACAAATGCCCATTTCCATGGACATGGACATGGACATGGACATTTGTTTGGTTACAAACAAATGCCCATGTCCATGGACATGGACATGGACATGGGCATTTGTTTGGTTACAAACAAATGCCCATGTCCATGTCCATGGACATGGACATGGACATTTGTTTGGTTACAAACAAAGGCCCATATCCATGGACATGGACATGGACATGGACATTAGTTTGGTTACAAACAAATGCCCATGTCCATGGACATGGTCATGGACATGGGCATTTGTTTGGTTACAAACAAATGCCCATGTCCATGTCCATGGACATGGACATGGACATGGACATTTGTTTGGTTACAAACAAATGCCCATATCCATGTCTATGGACATGGACATGGACATGGGCATTTGTTTGGTTACAAACAAATGCCCATGTCCATGGACATGGACATGGACATGGACATTTGTTTGGTTACAAACAAATGCCCATGTCAGTGGACATGGACATGGACATGGGCATTTGTTTGGTTACAAACAAATGCCCATGGACATGGACATGGACATGGACATGGACATTTGTTTGGTTACAAACAAATGCCCATGTCCATGGACATGGACATGGACATGGACATTTGTTTGGTTACAAACAAATGCCCATGTCCATGGACATGGACATGGACATGGGCATTTGTTTGGTTACAAACAAATGCCCATGGACATGGACATGGACATGGACATTTGCTTGGTTACAAACAAATGCCCATGTCCATGGACATGGACATGGACATTTGTTTGGTTACAAACAAATGCCCATGTCCATGGACATGGACATGGACATGGGCATTTGTTTGGTTACAAACAAATGCCCATGGACATGGACATGGACATGGACATTTGTTTGGTTACAAACAAATGCCCATGTCCATGGACATGGACATGGACATGGACATTTGTTTGGTTACAAACAAATGCCCATGTCCATGGACATGGACATAGACATGGACATTTGTTTGGTTACAAACAAATGCCCATGTCCATGGACATGGACATGGACATTTGTTTGGTTACAAACAAATGCCCATGTCCATGGACATGGACATGGACATGGACATGGACATTTGTTTGGTTACAAACAAATGCCCATGTCCATGGACATGGACATGTACATGGGCATTTGTTTGGTTACAAACAAATGCCCATGTCCATGGACATGGACATGGACATGGACATTTGTTTGGTTACAAACAAATGTCCATGTCCATGGACATAGACATGGACATGGACATTTGTTTGGTTACAAACAAATGCCCATGTCCATGGACATGGACATGGACATGGACATGGACATTTGTTTGGTTACAAACAAATGCCCATGTCCATGGACATGGACATGGACATTGTCATTTGTTTGGTTACAAACAAATGCCCATGTCCATGTCCATGGACATGGACATGGACATTTGTTTGGTTACAAACAAATGCCCATGTCCATGGACATGGACATGGACATGGGCATTTGTTTGGTTACAAACTAATGCCCATGTCTATGGACATGGACATGGACATGGGCATTGGTTTGGTTACAAACAAATGCCCATGGACATGGACATGGACATGGACATTTGTTTGGTTACAAACAAATGCCCATGTCCATGGACATGGACATGGACATGGGCATTTGTTTGGATACAAACAAATGCCCATGTCCATGGACATGGACATGGACATGGGCATTTGTTTGGTTACAAACAAATGCCCATTTCCATGGACATGGACATGGACATGGACATGGACATTTGTTTGGTTACAAACAAATGCCCATGTCCATGGACATGGACATGGACATGGGCATTTGTTTGGTTACAAACAAATGCCCATGTCCATGTCCATGGACATGGACATGGACATGGACATTTGTTTGGTTACAAACAAATGCCCATATCCATGGACATGGACATGGACATGGATATGGACATTAGTTTGGTTACAAACAAATGCCCATGTCCATGGACATGGACATGGACATGGGCATTTGTTTGGTTACAAACAAATGCCCATGTCTATGGACATGGACATGGACATGGGCATTTGTTTGTGTCCATGGACATGGACATGGACATGGGCATTTGTTTGGTTACAAACAAATGCCCATGTCTATGGACATGGACATGGACATGGGCATTTGTTTGGTTACAAACAAATGCCCATGTCCATGGACATGGACATGGACATGGACATTTGTTTGGTTACAAACAAATGCCCATATCCATGGACATGGACATGGACATGGACATGGACATTAGTTTGGTTACAAACAAATGCCCATGTCCATGGACATGGTCATGGACATGGGCATTTGTTTGGTTACAAACAAATGCCCATGTCCATGTCCATGGACATGGACATGGACATGGACATTTGTTTGGTTACAAACAAATGCCCATATCCATGGACATGGACATGGACATGGACATTAGTTTGGTTACAAACAAATGCCCATGTCCATGGACATGGACATGGACATGGGCATTTGTTTGGTTACAAACAAATGCCCATGTCTATGGACATGGACATGGACATGGACATGGACATGGACATTTGTTTGGTTACAAACAAATGCCCATGTCAGTGGACATGGACATGGACATGGGCATTTGTTTGGTTACAAACAAATGCCCATGGACATGGACATGGACATGGACATGGACATGGACATTTGTTTGGTTACAAACAAATGCCCATGTCCATGGACATGGACATGGACATGGACATTTGTTTGGTTACAAACAAATGCCCATGTCCATGGACATGGACATGGACATGGGCATTTGTTTGGTTACAAACAAATGCCCATGGACATGGACATGGACATGGACATGGACATTTGCTTGGTTACAAACAAATGCCCATGTCCATGGACATGGACATGGACATGGGCATTTGTTTGGTTACAAACAAATGCCCATGGACATGGACATGGACATGGACATTTGTTTGGTTACAAACAAATGCCCATGTCCATGGACATGGACATGGACATGGACATTTGTTTGGTTACAAACAAATGCCCATGTCCATGGACATGGACATAGACATGGACATTTGTTTGGTTACAAACAAATGCCCATGTCCATGTACATGGACATGGACATGGACATGGGCATTTGTTTGGTTACAAACAAATGCCCATGTCCATGGACATGGACATGGACATTTGTTTGGTTACAAACAAATGCCCATGTCCATGGACATGGACATGGACATGGACATTTGTTTGGTTACAAACAAATGCCCATGTCCATGGACATGGACATGGACATGGGCATTTGTTTGGTTACAAACAAAGGCCCATGTCCATGGACATGGACATGGACATGGGCATTTGTTTGGTTACAAACAAATGCCCATGTCCATGGGCATGGGCATTTGTTTGGTTACAAACAAATGCCCATGTCCATGGACATGGACATGGACATTTGTTTGGTTACAAACAAATTTGTTTTGTTACAAACAAATGCCCATGTCCATGGACATGGACATGGACATGGGCATTTGTTTGGTTACAAACAAATGCCCATGTCCATGGACATGGACATGGACATGGACATGGACATTTGTTTGGTTACAAACAAATGCCCATGTCCATGGACATGGACATGGACATGGGCATTTGTTTGGTTACAAACAAATGCCCATGTCCATGGACATGGACATGGACATGGGCATTTGTTTGGTTACAAACAAATGCCCATATCCATGGACATGGACATGGACATTTGTTTGGTTACAAACAAATGCCCATGTCCATGGACATGGACATGGACATGGACATGGGCATTTGTTTGGTTACAAACAAATGCCCATGTCCATGGACATGGACATGGACATTTGTTTGGTTACAAACAAATGCCCATGTCCATGGACATGGGCATTTGTTTGGTTACAAACAAATGCCCATGGACATGGACATGGACATGGACATTTGTTTGGTTACAAACAAATGCCCATGTCCATGGACATGGACATGGACATGGACATGGACATGGGCATTTGTTTGGTTACAAACAAATGCCCATGTCCATGTCCATGGACATGGACATGGACATGGACATTTGTTTGGTTAGGAACAAATGCCCATATCCATGGACATGGACATGGACATGGACATTAGTTTGGTTACAAACAAATGCCCATGTCCATGGACATGGACATGGACATGGGCATTTGTTTGGTTACAAACAAATGCCTATGTCTATGGACATGGACATGGACATGGGCATTTGTTTGGTTACAAACAAATGCCCATGTCCATGGACATGGACATGGACATGGACATTTGTTTGGTTACAAACAAATGCCCATGTCCATGGACATGGACATGGACATGGGCATTTGTTTGGTTACAAACAAATGCCCATGTCCATGGACATGGACATGGACATGGACATTTGTTTGGTTACAAACAAATGCCCATGTCCATGGACATGGACATGGACATGGGCATTTGTTTGGTTACAAACAAATGCCCATGTCCATGGACATGGACATGGACATTTGTTTGGTTACAAACAAATGCCCATGTCCATGGACATGGACATGGACATTTGTTTGGTTACAAACAAATGCCCATGTCCATGGACATGGACATGGACATGGACATTTGTTTGGTTACAAACAAATGCCCATGTCCATGGACATGGACATGGACATGGACATTTGTTTGGTTACAAACAAATGCCCATGTCCATGGACATGGACATGGACATTTGTTTGGTTACAAACAAATGCCCATGTCCATGGACATGGACATGGACATGGGCATTTGTTTGGTTACAAACAAATGCCCATGTCCATGGACATGGACATGGACATTTGTTTGGTTACAAACAAATGCCCATGTCCATGGACATGGACATGGACATTTGTTTGGTTACTAACAAATGCCCATGTCCATGGACATGGACATGGGCATTTGTTTGGTTACAAACAAATGCCCATGTCCATGGACATGGACATGGACATGGGCATTTGTTTGGTTACAAACAAATGCCCATGTCCATGGACATGGACATGGACATGGACATGGACATGGACATTTGTTTGGTTACAAACAAATGCCCATGTCCATGGACATGGACATGGACATGGGCATTTGTTTGGTTACAAACAAATGCCCATGTCCATGGACATGGACATGGACATGGACATTTGTTTGGTTATAAACAAATGCCCATGTCCATGGACATGAACATGGACATGGACATGGACATTAGTTTGGTTACAAACAAATGCCCATGTCCATGGACATGGTCATGGACATGGGCATTTGTTTGGTTACAAACAAATGCCCATATCCATGTCCATGGACATGGACATGGACATGGACATTTGTTTGGTTACAAACAAATGCCCATATCCATGGACATGGACATGGACATGGACATTAGTTTGGTTACAAACAAATGCCCATGTCCATGGACATGGACATGGACATGGACATGGACATGGACATTTGTTTGGTTATAAACAAATGCCCATGTCCATGGACATGAACATGGACATGGACATGGACATTTGTTTGGTTACAAACAAATGCCCATGTCCATGGACATGTCCATGGACATGGACATGGACATTTGTTTGGTTACAAACAAATGCCCATATCCATGGACATGGACATGGACATGGACATTTGTTTGGTTACAAACAAATGCCCATGTCCATGGACATGGACATGGACATGGACATGGGCATTTGTTTGTAACCAAACAAATGCCCATGTCCATGGACATGGACATGGACATGGACAATAGTTTGGTTACAAACAAATGCCCATGTCCATGGACATGGACATGGACATGGGCATTTGTTTGGTTACAAACTAATGCCCATGTCTATGGACATGGACATGGACATGGGCATTTGTTTGGTTACAAACAAATGCCCATGTCCATGGACATGGACATGGACATTTGTTTGGTTACAAACAAATGCCCATGTCCATGGACATGGACATGGACATGGGCATTTGTTTGGATACAAACAAATGCCCATGTCCATGGACATGGACATGGACATGGACATGGACATTTGTTTGGTTACAAACAAATGCCCATGTCCATGGACATGGACATGGACATTTGTTTGGTTACAAACAAATGCCCATGTCCATGGACATGGGCATTTGTTTGGTTACAAACAAATGCCCATGGACATGGACATGGACATGGACATTTGTTTGGTTACAAACAAATGCCCATGTCCATGGACATGGACATGGACATGGACATGGGCATTTGTTTGGTTACAAACAAATGCCCATGTCCATGTCCATGGACATGGACATGGACATGGACATTTGTTTGGTTAGGAACAAATGCCCATATCCATGGACATGGACATGGACATGGACATTAGTTTGGTTACAAACAAATGCCCATGTCCATGGACATGGACATGGACATGGGCATTTGTTTGGTTACAAACAAATGCCTATGTCTATGGACATGGACATGGACATGGGCATTTGTTTGGTTACAAACAAATGCCCATGTCCATGGACATGGACATGGACATGGACATTTGTTTGGTTACAAACAAATGCCCATGTCCATGGACATGGACATGGACATGGGCATTTGTTTGGTTACAAACAAATGCCCATGTCCATGGACATGGACATGGACATGGACATGGACATTTGTTTGGTTACAAACAAATGCCCATGTCTATGGACATGGACATGGACATGGGCATTTGTTTGGTTACAAACAAATGCCCATGTCCATGGACATGGACATGGATATGGACATTTGTTTGGTTACAAACAAATGCCCATGTCCATGGACATGGACATGGACATGGGCATTTGTTTGGTTACAAACAAATACCCATGTCCATGGACATGGACATGGACATGGACATTTGTTTGGTTACAAACAAATGCCCATGTCCATGTACATGGACATGGACATGGACATGGGCATTTGTTTGGTTACAAACAAATGCCCATGTCCATGGACATGGACATGGACATGGACATGGACATTTGTTTGGTTACAAACAAATGCCCATATCCATGGACAGGGACATGGACATGGACATTTGTTTGGTTACAAACAAATGCCCATGTCCATGGACATGGACATGGACATGGACATGGGCATTTGTTTGGTTACAAACAAATGCCCATGTCTATGGACATGGACATGGACATGGACATTTGTTTGGTTACAAACAAATGCCCATGTCCATGGACATGGACATGGACATGGACATTTGTTTGGTTACAAACAAATGCCCATGTCCATGGACATGGACATGGACATGGGCATTTGTTCGGTTACAAACAAATGCCCATGTCCATGGACATGGACATGGACATGGACATGGACATTTGTTTGGTTACAAACAAATGCCCATGTCCATGGACATGGACATGGACATGGGCATTTGTTTGGTTACAAACAAATGCCCATGTCCATGGACATGGACATGGATATGGGCATTTGTTTGGTTACAAACAAATGCCCATGTCCATGTCCATGGACATGGACATGGACATGGGCATTTGTTTGGTTAAAAACAAATGCCCATGTCCATGGACATGGACATGGACATTTGTTTGGTTACAAATAAATGCCGATGTCCATGGACATGGACATGGACATGGACATTTGTTTGGTTACAAACAAATGCCGATGTCCATGGACATGGACATTTGTTTGGTTACAAACAAATGCCCATGTCCATGGACATGGACATGGACATGGGCATTTGTTTGGTTACAAACAAATGCCCATGTCCATGTCCATGGACATGGACATGGACATGGACATTTGTTTGGTTACAAACAAATGCCCATGTCCAGGGACATGGACATGGACATGGACATGGGCATTTGTTTGGTTAAAAACAAATGCCCATGTCCATGGACATGGACATGGACATTTGTTTGGTTACAAACAAATGCCAATGTCCATGGACATGGACATGGACATGGGCATTTGTTTGGTTACAAACAAATGCCCATGTCCATGGACATGGACATGGACATTTGTTTGGTTACAAACAAATGCCGATGTCCATGGACATGGACATGGACATGGACATTTGTTTGGTTACAAACAAATGCCCATGTCCATGGACATGGACATGGACATGGACATTTGTTTGGTTACAAACAAATGCCCATGTCCATGGACATGGACATGGACATTTGTTTGGTTACAAACAAATGCCCATGTCCATGGACATGGACATGGACATGGGCATTTGTTTGGTTACAAACAAATGCCCATGTCCATGGACATGGACATGGACATGGGCATTTGTTAGGTTACAAACAAATGCCCATGTCCATGTCCATGGACATGGACATGGACATGGGACATTTGTTTGGTTACAAACAAATGCCCATGTCCAGGGACATGGACATGGACATGGACATTTGTTTGGTTACAAACAAATGCCCATGTCCAGGGACATGGACATGGACATTTGTTTGGTTACAAACAAATGCCCATGTCCATGGACATGGACGTGGACATGGACATTTGTTTGGTTACAAACAAATGCCCATGTCCATGGACATGGACATGGACATGGGCATTTGTTTGGTTACAAACAAATGCCCATGTCCATGTCCATGGACATGGACATGGACATTTTTTTGGTTACAAACAAATGCCCATGTCCAGGGACATGGACATGGACATGGACATGGGCATTTGTTTGGTTAAAAACAAATGCCCATGTCCATGGACATGGACGTGGACATGGACATTTGTTTGGTTACAAACAAATGCCCATGTCCATGGACATGGACATGGACATGGGCATTTGTTTGGTTACAAACAAATTCCCATGTCCATGGACATGGACATGGACATGGACATGGACATTTGTTTGGTTACAAACAAATGCCCATGTCCATGGACATGGACATGGACATGGGCATTTGTTTGGTTACAAACAAATGCCCATGTCCATGTCCATGGACATGGACATGGACATGGACATTTGTTTGGTTACAAACAAATGCCCATGTCCAGGGACATGGACATGGACATTTGTTTGGTTACAAACAAATGCCCATGTCCATGGACATGGACGTGGACATGGACATTTGTTTGGTTACAAACAAATGCCCATGTCCATGGACATGGACATGGACATGGGCATTTGTTTGGTTACAAACAAATGCCCATATCCATGGATATGGACATGGACATTTGTTTGGTTACAAACAAATGCCCATGTCCATGGACATGGACATGGACATTTGTTTGGTTACAAACAAATGCCGATGTCCATGGACAAATGCCCA